>APFE030240914.1:13184-76199 GCA_000404065.3 Pinus taeda | reverse complement strand
AGGATCCGCTCTGATGTCCATGGACCTTTCTCAACAGCCTCCACTGTCAGGCACAAATATTTTGTCATTTTCATTGATGACTATTCACAGAAGTGTTGGAACTTCTTCATGTGAGAGAAGGATGAGACTTTCTCCAAGTTTGTAGAGTTCAAAGTACTAGTGGAGAAAAAAAATTCAAGAAAGTGAAGGCTCTTAGGAGTGATAATGGAGGTGAGTATGTGTTGAATGAGTTTAAAAATTTCCATGCAAAAAGAAGGCAATCGATAAGAGTTGACAACACACCACAATCGCAACAGAATGGGGTGGCTATGAGAAAAAGGCACAAAATTGTGGGAGTAGCGAGGGTGATGTTGCATGATCAGGGCCTACCTTTGCACTTGTGGTATGAAGCATGCAACACAACGATCTATTTGCAGAATCGAAGTCTGCATTGTATTTTGGGCATGATTACACCATAGGAGGCTTTCTTGGGGAGGAAGCCAAATGTGTCACACTTTAGGATCTTTGGAGCCTCTGTCTACTGCCATGTCTCCAAATATGCCAGGAAGAAGCTAGAGCTGACAATAGAGTTGGGAATATTTGTGGGTTACACTAAAACTCCCCACAATTATTGTGTGTACTTTCCATCCCTCACAATGAAAGTTGTGTGAAGGGATGTGAAATTTGATGAAGAGAAAGCCATGCGGTGCTATCTTAAGAGGGATCTTCAGATCCCATTAGTGAAGGAGCTTCTAGCTCCAAAGGAGGAACCTCAAGAAGTTATGGGGAAACCACAAATTTAGGAGTAGAGAGTGGAGACATGCACTCAAGAAAAACCATTTAGAGAAGGCAGAAAAAGGACCCGGGAAGCTGAGAGACTTGGAAGGATATGAGGAAGAATGTGGGTGCTCCTTCAAATCAGCGTAGATAGAGAGGGTCACCAGATCGGTAGACTAACTACATGGCTTTGATGGTAGAGCTTGTACAGTCTAAGCCATCCTCTTTCGAGGAAGAAGTAGATCAACCTGTATGGGTTGATGCTATGGTGGAGGAGTATGAATGCATTGCAAAGAATAGTGTTTGGGAAGTGGTCCCAAGACCAGTAGACAAATCAGTTATGAGATCACAATGGATCTTTAAGGAAAAGCATGCAGCATATGGAAGCATATAAAAGTACAAGCCCAGATTTGTGGCCAAGGGGTACTCTCATGTTGAAGGGATTGACTATGAGGAGACCTTTTCTCCTGTAGTGAAGTACTCATCCATCAAATCAATTCTTCCTTTAGCTACACAGATGAGGTGGAAGATCCACTAGATGGACGTGAAAACAACATTCCTCAATGGAGTTATTGAGGAGGAGGTGTATATCGAGCAACCATAAGGATTTGTTTATCAAGAGTATCATGTGTGTAGACTCAAGAAAGTGTTGTATGCTCTCAAGCAAGCACCCCATGCTTGGTACACCAAGATCGATAGCTATCTCACCAGTTTGGGCTTCACCAAAAGTGAAGCGGATGCAAACCTATATCATATTTTGGCAGAAGGTAAATAGTTGATTATTGTCTTATATGTTGATGATTTGATTTTAACTAGTGATGAACAACTCACAAAATCTTGCAAGGAGGACCTTGTAAGAGAGTTTGAGATGAAGGCCATGGGTCTCATGCATTACTGCCCCAGATTGGAAGTGTGGCAAGGAGATGGGGAACTATCTATCTCTCAAGAAAAGTATGCCAACGAGATACTTCAAAGGTTCCACATGGACATATGAAAATCCATGGAGAATCCTCTAGCGACCAAATAGAGGAAAGAAGATGCCACTTCAGGTGTGCAAGTGGATGCGACTGTTTACCGAGAGTTGGTGGGTTCACTCTGATGTACATTGTGAATACACAACCATATATGTGCTATTTAGTCAACCAATTGAGCCAAGCCATGGTTCGACTGACCAAATTATTTAGGAGGGAATCTAAGCATGTTCTACAATACCTCAAAGGCACTACTCAGTTTGGACTATCATACAAATAGACATAGGGAGTGAAGTTGCATGGCTTCAAAGATGCAGACTGGGCGGGAAATCCATCAGACAGAAAGAGTACATCAGGTGGAATTTTCAGTGTTGGGTCTGCATCTTTTTCTTGGTATAACAAGAAGATAAGATCAGTGGCACTCAGCTTGGCAAAAGCATAATACATGGCTTCTAGTCAAGAAACTTGTCAGGCTATTTGGATGAGAAAGATACCTTTTGCATTGTTTGGTCAGATGATGGATTCAATTGTGATCTATTGTGATAATCAAAGTTGCATCAAACTCTCTGAGAATCTTGTTTTTAACAATTGATCTAAGCATATGGATATCTGGTATCACCATCTACAGGATTGTGTGCAAAGGCAAATAATGTTGTTGCAGTACATTCTGGCAGAGGAATAAGATGCTAACATTTTAACAAAGGCCTTGTTAAGAGGGAAGTTTGAGTTCCACATGTGCAGGATAGGGGTGGTGGATAATCCCTTTCTTGCTGAGAGGGATTGTTGAAAAATGCATGAAGAAATTCTCAATTTGATTTTTTCCTTAATTAAATTGAGAAAATTCGAATTTCCACAATAGAAGACAACTTGGATGATGCTAACTTGAGTGACATGGCTTGCATCACCCAGTTGAGGAGTTATAGTTCAGTTTAGCATGTGTGATTGCTAATTTGTAGCAATCAAGGTAAGTTATCTAAGTTTTTTTTTTTTTCAGTTAAACTAGTTCCAATTGTTGGAAGAACTAGTGGAGGTTCAAGTTGTGCAATGGAACTTTAGTCAAACTCAGTGATCATCCAGTTAACTGATTAATCAAACCAAAGTAGCTAGTGCATGCAAAGAATTCGAGTTACCCAGTTGAGATGGAGATTCCAAGGTAGTGTAACATCAGTTGTAGACTAGTTTAGAGTGTACATGTGTTGCATGCAGTCAAAGGAAGGACCTAGAAGAATTACACAATTCAAATGAGGGAATTTCCTTAAAAATAGGGGCTAATTCCTCCAGTGATGGCGCAAGGAAATATGAGATCAAGCCAAGGTAGAAATTGACTAATTCTGGGTCAGAGGCCTTCAGTGAGCAGAGAGATAGGTTTTGCACTTGCACAGTGAGCTCAGCTGAGAAAAATAATTGTGTTACATCTCTATTCTTTTAACGCAAGAGGCATTGGGATTTTTTAGTAGATTTCTTTCCCCAGATAAAAATACGTGTTGCATGTGTGTTATCTCTTATTACATGTCTGAATTTTTTTTGTTCTAAATTGTCAAATAATGTCTACAAAATAGAAGAGTAGGTTTATGTCTTGTGATTTTGGTTAAAACTTCATAAACAATTACAAACCTACAACATAATTTCTACAAAAAATTAATAATGCTACTTTATCTCCAAAATTAATTTTATTACTAATTTATTTACAAAATCAATTTTACTAACACATTACAATTTTCAAAATATTATTACAAACACATTGTTCAACACATTGAGTACATAGTTTGTTATTATCTTATCTCACATATCTACACCCATATTAATCATATCAACTCCCTCTTTCACAAACTACAACTCCTTGTTGGCAAGTTACTCTAACACAAATAGATCCTCTAAGTGACACTTGTTTTTTCATATTAATAAATTTCTTTATTACTCAATGCGAAGTCTAGCACCCTAAGAACTTTTATGTACTTTTAAGCAATAGCACCTCTTCCACAATGGCTAAAACACATCCACATCTTCCACACCTTACACCTTGCACTAATTGACACTTTCTACTATGCTGCTGAGGGAGCTTCTTTTTTGCTTTTTGGACCTTTTATTTCTACTTATTTCCGGAGATGTAGAGCTTTCAGCCACCCAAGGCTTCTTACTAGTTGAACAAGACATAACTACGTCCTCATCTTCCAATGTTAATTTAGATATATAGTTAAATCTTGCACTGGATGCTTCCTTCCAATTAAAGAATCAAGAAATACAACCACGTCTTGCACTGTTACATTACTTTTATCAAGGTGACTACCAGTTGAAGAATCGAGATAAACAAATGATTTCTCCATGGGTGCCTTCATTTTATCAATGCGAATGACAGTTGAAGAATCGGGATAGACAACAGAATCTTTCACCGGTACACGTGAATATAGGTTGGATAATTAAGATATACAACCAAATTTTCCAATGGTATCTTGGTTTCATCAACTGAATACAAGTTGAATCAAGATATATAGCCAAATATTCCCCTTGTACCTTAGTTTTATGGACACAAACACCAATACCTATTTTATATCTATTAAAAGTGAAGTTTCCTAGTAGGAATAATGCCAAATCTAGTGAGTTATTAATCATATCTCAATGGCCATAGGTGAGAAGAGAAGCAAAACAAAAACCATTCACAGCTGCTACTTGCCCATTTCTCCCTAAGGAATTTTTTTAACCATAAATCCTATATTGAATTATATTGCAAATCCTTCACAATCGTTAGAAAATAGATCATAGTTTCCAACCCATTTTGATGTAGGTACATTGCATGGTGAATGATTGTGTCCGGGGATTTGATTGTTGAAGCATGCATGTCTTATGAAATTGAGCGATAAATACAATTTTACTAACATTATACTTAAATCAAGACACATGAATTCCCTCAAGAAATCAATCTAAACAAGAACATATCACTCCACTACTTCGATTTCAGAATCCACGGTCGTTATGAGAAACAAAAAAACTAAAACAATATAGAGAGATGGCAAAATTGTCTCAATGAGAGACTTTTATTAATTCGAGCTCATACACATAATATATAATTGGCTTATCACTAGATAATCACAAAAACTTTGAAGATAATGATGCCTACACAATTCCCACTCACTCTTGCATTATAAGATGACACATTCTAGAACATGACATTAAAAATATAACAATTTAGAATCTTCATTTCTGTAATTATCTTTAACACTCCCCTTTAATTAGTAAATGAATTATTTACTGCACCTAACTTGTCTCTACATAATGTCAACTTATATTTTCCTAGAGGATTAGTGAAGATGTCTAGCACATTATTATTTGTATTACAATATATCAAATCAATTTCATTTGACTGAAGTTTTTCTAGTACAGAATGATGATGTGTGTCAATGTGTGTTGATCTAACATGATAATTTGGGTTGTTTATGAGTTTCATAGAGCTTTGATTATCACATTTGATGATTATTGGTCCTTCCTATTTTTCTCCCATGTATTCAATAATCCTTCTTAACAAAAGTTTTCATATGTTGTGTTGGATAAGGCCTTGTACTCAACTTTGTGTTATAACCACTACAACAACACCCAAAATTTTAACCTGTATATCAGAATTTTGGCCCCCTTGTACTTTTCAAGGTCTTAATGGTTACCCATGTTGATCATAATGGTCAAAACCCTTTAATAACAAAGCCACCATCAAAGATACAATTGTTGTATAAGCACACTATCTAAACTTTCCCATCTTGCTTCATCATCGACACTAGGGTTTAGGGCATTTGCATTCATTCATTTTTCCTTAGATCTTGTAGCATTGTTCTTCCATGCCTACTTATTTTTGTAGAGAGTATATTGTTTTGGTGTTTATGTGTGCTTTTGTATGTCCCAGGGTTTGGAAAGGACTACAACTAAATTAAAAGATGCAATTCATTGAAAGAAACATATATCATTATGTCAAGGTTTATAAGATGCAACATAAGCCATCTGTAGTTCAATGTTGGCATACCATAGCAAGTGTTGACTAGGCTTCATCCGCACTTGATTCCACATGAAATAATGAATCTGGACCCCGCTATAGTGGACTTTATCTACCATCCTTTACCAATGGCCTCTTAGAGTTTCACTCCCTATTTACTTATTTAGGGTTTCCTTAGAACTTAGAAAATTTTACCCTAAAAGTTGAAATATCTAAGTTCTTCTCCTAGTCACTGATCTTAGTCTCTATCAAGTTGTAGATCCACCAAAAGTAACATTAAACCATTGTGTAACTTTTGATTTGATTAGATCCCTTAGACGCATAGTCGTAAAATCGTGACAAGAAAATATAGTAACCTCTGCGACCTGGTCTCTTTTGCGACCTTGTGAGCTCTCTCCTTTTTGTGACTTGTGACCTTCTCTCTCCGCGCAACCTAATTATCGGACCCCTAGTCACTAAGTCGCAATCATGGGTGCAAAAACCAACAGCTCCTACAACCTTTCTATTTATGCAACCTGGGATCTACCTCTTGTTGTGATTTTCGACTGGCCATTCCTTAGTCGCATAGTCACAAGATTGCATCTGAGAAGGTCAACGACCTATGCAACCTACTCTCTCTTGCGACCTTGCGACTTGTTCTTCTCCATGACCTTGTACTTTCTCTTCTCTTGTGACCTGTCCTCTCTATGCAACTTGCGACCCAATTTCACCCCACAAGTCCCCTCAAGCCACAATTGCTGCCTACGACTTGACCTTGCAAATGAAAGTTGTGACTAGTCAGTAGATCTGCGACCTGTGACTAGCCACTAGTTTTGTGATTTGCGACCTCCCTATCCTTGTGTTTTCCAATTACGACTTGTCCATGTGTCTCTTCATATCTCTACCTCTTTAGCTTCCACAACCCTTCGTATTCCCTAAACCCCAACCTTATATCCATATTTCCTCTTTGTATTTTACACCTAAACTCCATCCTTCTTCATCCTTTGCATATTCCTCTTATGCCCTCACTCTCCAAGGTGTTCTCTCATTGTAATCACTACACCTCTAGCACAACCTGCAATTTCTTCTTACATTTGAATCTTCACCCTTTGCCAGTACTAGCTAAGGTAACAACTTACAATTTGAGCATGAAAATGACTTGTTGGCCCTTAATTGTTCTTTCCATCACCAATATACATTTCTCGCCCTCCTATCATTTCAACCTGCAAATAGAATTGACCATCTTGCTCCCTTAAGTCGCAAGTTGACCTTTTAGTCACCAGCATTGTGACATCAAAATGTGACCAACATTGTGAAAAGGAAATGAAACCAACACTATGAAGAGGACATGTGACCAACATTTTGAACAGGAAATGGAACAAGCACTATGAAGAGGATTTACGACCAACATTGTGAAGAGGAAATGCGACCAACACTATGAAGAGGAAAATGCGACTAGCACTATGAAGAGGATTTGTGACCAACACTGTGATTTGAAGATGCGACTAGCCTCTTCTGATGCGATTTGCGACTTACTCACAACCATCTAGAAATGTTACTTGCAACTAAGATTTTTCTCATTATATGTGACCAAGCCAAGTTACGCTTTGAAACTGCGACAATCACTAGAAATTATGATTGCGACTCCAAGGGTGACTATGACTGGGAAGTGCGACTATGACCACAAGTAATATGGAAGGTCAAGAAAAATTAGGGTAGATGAGAGATCACAAGAGAAGGTGAAAGGCAACCATCCTCATTTCTATAAATATACCCTCATGTCTCATCTATAAGGGACCTTTTAGCCCTTGCACTTAGACTAGTAGTAGATAATTGATCAGTGCTTGAAGAGCTAGAGGCACTTAGCTCTTGGTAACTAGTAGGGTGAGATATAATGAGACTAGGGTTTTGTATTGGATAATGGCATGTGCAACCCATGTTCCACTACTGGGTTTTGATTAATTTCAAGATATGTACTTTTATTTTCATCAATATTAATAAGAATTTCTTCATTTCTGTCACTAATTCCCATCCTTACTCATAGTGGTTGTATTGGTCGTACAATACGTTCACTGTATTTGTATTTGTGCTTTCATACAAGAAATATGTAATAGACTAGTTTGTAGCTATTGTATGTGTGTTCGCTTTTTAATTTGTGCTTATTTTCCCCTTGCCATGCTGGTGACCTATTGTGAAATAATTTGCAATTAACCTCTGACATGTTCTTCTTCATGTATTCTTGACATGGTTTTAGCTCACTGATCCTTCTCATGGTCTACTTCTTCCTACTATTGTTGTGACTTGCTTGTACCTCTTTCTGCAGTTTGTCAACCATGGTTTGAATTTATTTCATTGTCTAGACATTTCATTATTGTCCTCACTCTAACATCTTTTCATTCGAAAGCTAAGAGAAAAAACATTAATGGTGGCATCCAAGCCCACATACCATATGGGGCTCCTATTCCAAACAATGTGATTTCTAATTGGGACTTCACACCAAGGACACCCCCTATTTTTTGGTGGCATCAAACACCGTTGATAGATTTTGCATTACAAGGAGGACCATATGACAAGCTGAGCCCTTGGGGCATGTAGTTTAGTTTCATATCTTTAAATGGCTCTATCTCGAATTTCTATCCCAAGGTGTTTTTCTAGAAGCATTAATATTTTTTCCCCATGAAAATTACCTATCACTTATCTCAGTTTAAGTTTAATGGCTAGGGTTGAACAACAATATTTGGACACATGCTTCAAGTTCTTCATTTATGTCACTCTAATAGAATACATTGTAAACATGTTATTGGTGGGTTGTTTACCCTCACGCTTGAAGGCCACGTCAAACAATGGTTCCACACGTTGCCAACAACTTCCATCCATTCATTCGAGCAACTCATGAATAAGATCCGATAAGCCTCTAATAGGTATGATTTTCAAGATCATGTGTTTAGAATGATAAATAAGCTTAGAATAGAACCTGAAGAATCATTAGAGGATTTTGCTAGTAGGTTTATTCATCTTTGTTGTGAATTTCTGGAGAGAGATGTTGATTGGATGTATTTGAATGAAAATTTTTAGCAGTTGGTTCACATTTCTCTGCAACACCTTCAATCTAAAACAAATCCCAATTCTTATGATCATCATGATAATCTATAAGTTACAAATTTGCCTGATCTTTTCCCTAATCTTTTC
Organism: Pinus taeda; assembly: GCA_000404065.3. Classification (NCBI taxonomy): domain Eukaryota; kingdom Viridiplantae; phylum Streptophyta; class Pinopsida; order Pinales; family Pinaceae; genus Pinus; species Pinus taeda. Next base: position 67,328 of record APFE030240914.1, on the reverse strand, counting down.
TTTCATATTTTTGTGAGTCGAGAAAAGCCTCAAGCCTCCAAGGATAAAATTTATGCATGTGAAATTTGTCATTCTCCTTAAAATTCATTACCTAATGAAATTTTAGTCGTAAACAATTCAATTAATGAAGAGTGTTTGCAGGGAAATAAATCAAGTGGTTTGGCTCCCGAATCTCTCATTCAACTTGTTGAAATGGGACAACTTGAGGATCAATTTGAGATGGCATCTATGCATGTTGATGAGATTTAGCATGAGTCTATTAATCATCTTTCTGAATCTGTCCTTGAGTCTCCTCATATTATGCTCCCTCCTTCATTTTTTGACCACGATTATGAAGCAACAATCCTTCCCATGAAGCATGATACAAGAATTAGTCTATTGTTAGTAAATCAAAATCTTGGATGATTTGGTTTAAAGTGATGCTTCTTCCAGTGATCCCTTACAATCTCCTTCATTCACAACCCCAACACAAAGGTTTTTACTATATGATCACGAGTACTCAATCAATTCCACAAAGCATAGCAAGTGTGTTGATTCATTTCTTTCTCAAGCTGACCTCAATGTCCAAGGTTTAAGTTTTGAACTAAATCTAGATGAAACTGAGGCCTCTTCACTTGAACCTTTTCATCCATTGTACCCTCATTTGTTCCATGAATTTGATACATCAATGGTTTCTCCAAAATATTTGAATCTTTCTGGGGTTGATTACAATCATCTACCTGAGGGTGATATTTTACAATCAAAGGATGTGCATATTGAATCCCTAGCTCATGATCTATTCAATAAACAATGTTTAATAGCTTAAGAACAAGACCCTACTTCTCAAAAAATTTAATATTGTCCTTTGATTAATTCATCATCATTCTTAACCTTTGAAGAGTCTCATGTACTAGAAGCCCAATCTCACCAAATTGGTGGATTTAACAACCATTATCCTATCAACAATGTATTCTTTGACATTTCTGATGATGATTTTGCATGTTCACTTGTTGACCTCACTAAGCCACTGAGATTTGATGATCAACAGTTTGACGGTTAAAGGACTCGTCAAGAAGTTTAGGCACTTCAACTTCCATTGATGGTTATCTCAAGTTCTCACGATCCTGGAAAGATCCCCGAACTAGGTCAATTTAGGGATCCTAAAATTATATTTTCCTCGTATGATTCCAAAATCAACACCATCCCATCCAATGAGAGCTCATTTAAAAAATATTTTGATATGCCATACTCTTTACACCATGACTTGTTTGTTGAAGAAAGTGACCAACCATTGTTTCAAATCCTTTTGATTCTTGGTCAAATGGTGTAGATTGTCATCAGGTACAAGATGGTTTTGTCATGTATTTCACTGTAACTGAGAAAGTAAACTAAATTACTCAGTCTTTTCGTGATAATAATCTTTCAATTCGTCTCCACCTAATCTTTCAGACAACCAGTCTATTAACACTTAAACATTTGATCAAACTAGAAATATATTCATTGATGATTTTCCTTTCACAATTGATGATGACCGTATGCATTCACCTATTAATCTTATGATACCACCATTATTTAATGATCTACCATTTGAGTATCCAAAAGGTTTGCCAGGATGGTGAGGCACTTCAGCTCTCGTCAATGGTTATGTCAGGTCCTCACTTCCTTGACAAAATCCATGAACAACCACAAACTAGGGTTTCTGCACTTTAATTTTCTGGTATCTTAGTTGCACTTGAAAAAGTCCCATATTTTCAAAGTCATCAAGTTGATCATCCTCAATATCATGATAGGATTGTTGACTGGCTTGAAGGATATTTTCTGGAAAATGTATATGCAAGCAAGTGACATCTTACCTCACTTGCATTGGATTTAGGGTTAAACACAAATCAATGCTATGATGGCTAGATGATTATGATTTTCAAATTTATGATACTATTTACCAATATATAATTTCATATTGGATGGAACAGTCTTTCCTAGCATGTTTCCCTACCAACAGGTATGGCCTTCTTACTCTTGTGCACGTTTCATAGGTAAGAATTGTTTTTTTTGCACAATGATTTACATTGGCTCTAATTGTGGACATCTTTGTTCTTGTAGGTTGGGAACTACTTCGGTGGTTGCATTGGAAGTTTGATTTCACATGACCCAACTTCCTTTCTGGTTAAATTAGGGTTTTAGTTTTAAGCTAATTATGTTTTTTTAATTAAGATTTACCTGTCCAAGTTTTCTAATTAAGGTTTGCTTCTTAGGATTTGCTTTATGGTTTATATATGCTTTGTTGTGTTTTCTTTGTTATAGGTATTTTAGTTTGCTACATCATATTATGCTTCAAGCTTGCATTTTAATTCCTACATTGCTCATTATTGTATGGCATTCATGAAATCTCTGCATATGCATTCCATGGGTCTTTCAATTGTACTTAGTTCATTTCTTCCTTGCATTTACATAGCATTTCATTGCATTGTATCCCTTCCTGTTGCATTATCTTGTACATTCATCTTATTGCATAATATAAACTCATTGTTAACCTAGCCTTGCATTTTTTCTTTGTTGTATGCCACTGCATGAGCTTTCACAAGCCTGGATCCCTCTGAATCTTCAATTTTGTGACTATCTTTCTGATGTGATTTGCACATGCTCAAATGCTAAAGGAATATTTATTTAACCTCTTTGCACATGCTGAAACCCTAGAAGAGATTCCCTAGTCACCTTTCCCTAATACTAAAATCCTAACCCTAATGATTGTGTGTGGTTGTGATGGTTACTCCAGGGGGAAGCTTCTCTTAGAACTAGTCATCAAAGCTACATCCTCAACATCTTTCTTATGATATTGACTCAATAGAAAGGAAAATACAAACATGTTGCTTATGGGTAACCCTAGTCAGTTCTAATGACGTAGATCGATAACCTAAAACTTGTGCTCGACATGGTCTTGAATATTTCAATGACTTATTTTCATTGTTCACCTGTTAACTGGAGATGAGATGCGGAAGTTTTACATGAGGACAAACCTAGAATAAAATATATTTTGGTTTCTGTCAAACAAGAAACAACCTCTCCTACCTATAAAATAAGTCGAGATCCCTCATCTTCCCTAGCGCAATAAATGGCCAATAAATAATGCTATTAATTTTTGCATTGCATTTCGATCATTTGTTTCTCTTCTGAACTCATGCATTAGGGAGCATCTGTTATAACCCATTTCTCCCACTTCATGTCATGGAGAGAAACCCTAGTCCTACCTTTTGACGTGTCATCCTGAGTGCATCCTTATCCCTTCTTGACTTTGTATTTTTAGTATCCCATCACTCCCACAGGCTTGTCATCTTGACACCCATTACTCGCTTGTAATGCAATAACCTAACACCTGGGTACCCTACTTGCCTTTGCTATGGGAGTGATGAAGGTGATTTTTCTAGAATAGGTCAATCTTGAGGAGATTAGTTCCACCCACTTGTTCATGATTTGGTTGAGGGTAAATTATTTTGAACAAAATTTCAATTGGATGGAACAATCTTTCCTAGCACATTTCCCTCCCAGCAGGTATGGCCTTCTTGCTCTTGTGCATGTTTCATAGGTAAGCATTGTTGTTTTTGCACAATGATTTACATTGGTTCTAATTGCGGACATATTTGTTCTTGTAGGTTGGGAACTACTTTGGTGGATGCATTGGAAGTTTGATTTCACATGACCCAACCTCCTTTCTGGTTAAATTAGGGTTTTAGTTTTAAGCTAATTATGGGTTTTTAATTAAGGTTTACTTGTCCAAGATTTCTAATTAAGTTTTGCTTCTTAGGATTTTCTTTACGGTTTATATATGCTTTGTTGTGTTTTCTTTGTTATAGGTATTTTAGTTTGTTGCATCATATTATGCTTCAAGCTTGCATTTTAATTCCTGCATTGCTCATTATTGCATGGCATTCATGAAATCTCTACATATGCATTCCATGGGTCTTTTAATTGTACTTAGTTCATTTCTTCCTTGAATTTACATAGCATTGCATTGCATTGTTTCCCTTCTTGTTGAGTTATCATGTGCATTCATCCTATTGCATAACATAAACTCGTTGTTAACCTAGCCTTGCATTTTCTCTTTGTTGTATGCCACTACATGAGCTTTCACAAGCCTAGATCCCTTCGAACCTTCAGTTTTGTGACTAGCTTTCTTACGTGATTTTCACATGCTCAAACCCTAAAGGGATATTGCTTTTACCTCTTCACACATGCTAAAACCCTAGAAGAGATTCCCTGGTCACCTTTCCCTAATACTAAAATCCTAACCCTAATGATTGTGTGTGGTTGTGATGGTTAATCCAAGGGGAAGCTTCTCTTAGAACTAGTCATACAAAATACATCCTAAACATCTTTCCTATGATTTTGACTCAATAGAAAGGAAAATAGAAACAGGTTTCTTGTGGGTAACCCTAATCAGTTCTAATGACATAGACCTATAACCTAAAACCTGTGCTCAACATGGTCTTGAATATTTCAATGAATTATTTTCATTGTTCACCTGCTAACTGGAGATGAGATGTCGAAGCTTGACATGGGGACAAAACTAGAATAAAATATCTTTTGGTTTCTATCAAACATGAAACAACCTCTCCTACCCATAAAATAAGTCGGGATCCCTCATCTTCCCTAGCACAATAAATGGTCAATAAATAATTCTAATGTTCACATGAAAGAAAATAAATAAAATAAAATGGTAAATGATTGAGAAAGGATTCCTACACAGACAGGTGATGCAAGCTACTTTGTTGGGGCACTGTCCAGGCCTGCTAGCAACAAAACAATGTTTGTGATTTTTTGAAGTGACTCCACTAGGGTATTGTCTAAGCCTACTGGTAGCAGTGCAACCCTAGAAACATATTTTAAAATTTTGAGTTCAATTAGCCCTCTACCTTGTTCTATGCATCATCATTAACTACCGGCATACGTGAACTTCTGATGCAATGTTTAATGACTAACGTGACCTATCCAAGTCACAAGAGAAGGATATATCCATAAAAGGTTAAGTAACCATAGGAATACCCATAGTGTTTGTTCAATACTTCCTTGTATCATTAATGAAACTTGATTTTTTGAAAGTATGTAGACAAATATGTTGGATTCTATGAGTGGTTCACCAATTGTTGCAGCCGCTACAACAACACCCAAAATTTTGAGCATGTATATCCAAATTTTAGGTCTCCCTATGATTTTCAAGGTCTTAATGGTTACCTCTATTTATCATAATGGTCAAAAGCCTTTAATAACACAACCATCATCGAAGCTACAATTATTATATAAGCTTTCCCATATTGCTTCATCATTGACACTATGATTTATGGCATTTTCATTCATTCATTTTTCCTTGGATATTGCAACATTATTTTTCCATGCCTATTTATTTATGTATAGAGTATCTTGCTTTGGTATTTATGTGTGTTTTTGTATGTCCTAGGGTTTGGGAAAGGCTACAACTAATTAAAATATTCATTGCCATTAAGATGAAACTCATAGAAAGAAGTGGATATCATTATGCCAACATTTATAAGATGCTACACAACCTATCTGTAGTTCACTGTTGGCATACCATCTCAAGTGTCGAATAGGCTTCATCCACACCTAAGTCCACATGCAATAACCAAATTTGACCCCTATATATTGGACTCTCTCTACCATCCTTTACCAATGGCCTCCTAGAGTTTCACTCCATGTTTACTTATTTAGGGGTTCCTTAGAACTTATACAATTCTACCATAAAAGCTGAAATATCTAAGTTCTCCTAGTAACTGATCTCAGTCTATATCAAGTCAAAGAACCACCAATAGTAACATTAACCCATTGTGCAACTTCTGGTTTTCTTAGATCCCTTAGTCACAAAATCACAAAATCACGACTCAAAAAGACAGTAACCTCTGTGACCTGGTCTCTTTTATGGCCTTGTGACCTTCCGTCTCCCACAACATGACTGTCATACCTCTATTCACTAAGTCGCAATCACAGTTGTAGAATCCAACAAATCATGCAACCTAGTCTCTTGTGTGACCTTGCGACCTATCAATTTATGCAACCCATGATCTACCTCCTATTGCAATTTGTGATTGACCATTCCTTAGTCACATAGTGACAAGATCGCATTCAAGAAGTTCGACAATCTATGCGACCTACACTCGCCCGTGACCTTGCAACATGTTTTTCTCCATGACCTCACAATTTTTCCTCTCTCACCATCTGTCCTTTATATGTAATCAGCGACCCACTTTCACCTTGTGAGTCCCCTCAAGTCACAATTTATACCTATGAATTAGCCATGCAAATGAAAGTTATGACTAGCCTCTAGATCTGTGACCTGCAACTAGCCACTGGTTTTGCGATTTGTGACATCCTTATCCTTGTGTTTTGTGATTGCAACTTGTTCTTGTGTCTCTTCATATTTTTTACTCTTCTGCTTCCATGAACCTTTGTATTCCGTAAACCCTAGCCTTATATGCATATTTACCCTTTGTATTTTATACCTAAACTCCATCCTTCTTCATCCTTTGCATATCCTCCTCACGCACTCACTCTCCAAGGTGTCCTCTCCTTATAATCACTACACCTCTAGCACAACCTGCAATTACTTCTCAGACATGAACCTTCACCCTTCACAACTACCAGCTAAGATAGAAACTTACACTTTGAGAATAAAAATGACTCTTTGATGTTGAAAATACTTGGGGGGGGGGAGTGAATCAATGTTTATTTTACAGTTTTTACTTTACCCGCTTATATCACTTATAAACATAAAATACAGAATAAATAATTTTATTAATTAGAAATATCGAGGACTCTAATCCTCTTTTTACATTAAATCAAGTACAATAATTTTTAGGGCTCCAACCCTAGATGAAGACACCAATCTAAAATCCACCAGGCTTCAACCTGTAGTTTTTTCAAGCACCAACTTGGTCTTTATGAGGCTCCAAACTCTAGGGCTCCAATGATATCGTTCACAAGGCTCAAATGGTGTCTTCTTGAGGACTCCTATCCTCTAGGGCTCTAACCCACTTCAACTAGTACAGGGTCCAAATTATTCTTCTTTAAGGTCTCTAACCCATGACTTCAAGATAATATAGGGTTTTTGCAAGACTTCGAAAAAAAATTCTAACAAGTCTTTGAAATGTCTTCATGTATCTCCAAGAGTAACTTCACCAAAATTGAATTATCCATGGGGATCTACTTAATGATGCCTCCAAGAACATCTTCACCAAGCTTCAACTATGTACAAGGGTTTGTTCCAATAATGTCTTTACTCATCAATGACAACTTTCAAAGAATATGTCTCCAATACTCTTCATGATACCCAAACACCTTTCCCAAAGTCACTTCATAAGACCTTCAATCAAGCATCAATATTGCTTCAAGACTCTTTAAGAAAACACCAAGAATGAATCTTATATTTCTTCAACATGTACCAGCAAGATATTTCTCCAACATTTCTAATAGTTGCTTTAAGTATCTTCAACAAGTGCTATAGGTTAGTCTCAAGAGACTACTTCAATGGCTTCAAGTATGCAAAGCTTTAAGGATGTCTTCTAACAAAGCTCAATGTTCCAGGTCACCTCAAATATGTTATCACTATGAATACTCCCACTAGCAAGTCTTCAAGGTTAATTGTAGAAGAGGTATTTGTCTAGGTTTTCTCCAAAAATATTTAAGAATACCCAAAAACACTCCAAGAATGCACAAAAGGAACAACCCGAAAGAGAAAAAATATATTTGCTCCAATATCTACTCCTAAACCACAAGACTAAGGTATATTAACAGAGCGAGAAGGTATCACATATATTTTCTCTTTTCTCTTCTCATCACAAATATTAGATATCCAAGCACCCTCAAAGCTAGATATTTTATAATTGTACTGGTTTTCACGAGCTTCCACTGGTCTACAATAATGGGTCACTTCTGATCAACGGTTAATAACAAGTCTATGAGTTTCCAGTTTTTTGTAATTTCAACTAGAACTATAACTCGAATTTTCCACAGTGAATCTACAATAAGGAGTAGCTACAGGTTGACAAACTTGAGGTATTAGTTTGCAACAAGAATCCAACCAATACAGGTCTACAAAAGTATCCAACTAGTTCACACAAATATTCAAAGTTTGCAACTAGAAAGCTTCTGTAGGTCCACAATCTTCACAAGTCCACAATTGAGTTTGATTATCATAGGTATACTTCGAAAAAAATGCAGGGCGATGACACCACAAATACAAATAATTCTTACAAAGTTGTCAGTGATTAATTATTACAATTCCGCAAAAATATCTTCTTATCTCAGGTCCACAAGAGTAGATATAGGTCCGCACCACAAAAGGTTTGAATTATTTCCTTCATAAATACACCTTTAGACATTGCATAACATTTGTTTCCTAAGTTCCAGAGATGTGAACTTACCCAAATTCACCTGTTCAATCTTGTCCAATTTCTTACTCATCAACGACTAAAATTCAATTTATATATATCATTTGTAAAATATTTATAAGTTTCGTGACAATTGGATAAAGCCGACATGTGAGTGTAACGCTGACACAATAAGTGTGGTAGATAGTTTTTAATTGTATTTATTTTCACTTTTAAGAATAGAGCAAGGGTATGTGAATAGGTTATCAAGGAAATTTTATAAAGAACTTTATAATATAGTACTAGAATGGGCTTATAAAGGAATTTATAATAGAGTACTAGAACGTGATAGGGATTTTAATATGAGGACAATGGTTTCATGGTTATTTAGTGAATCTAGGGTTTTGTTAATGTTAGGGAATCATCAAGAACTAGGGTTTCCAAGGACTAAGGCATAAATAACATCTTCAATGAGGCTAGGGAAATATCACAAATAGGCTATTCATCCATCACAAAGGTTAAGGAAATATGTCGAATCAAGATCTACCTCCAGGGCTTGTCATATTAATAATACATAGGACAAGGTTAAATTCATAACTTCATTCATCATTTAGGGTTTATACTTTTTAGGATTAGGGTTACAAGGCTCCATCAATAAATTACGGTTAGGATTATGGTTTAACCATCTTCAACAATTCCATATTGACATCAATGACAACTTTGACCAACATTTGGCCCTTAATTGTTCTTTCTATCACTAGTAGCCATTTCCTACCCTCTATCATTATAATTTGTGACTAGACTTGACCATCTTATTGGAAGTATGCTCACTAATGAAGGGGGGGGGGGGGCGGGGGGAGGGGTGGTGGGGTGAATCAATTGTAAATGTATATTAAAATTTATTTTTGATTACTGAATCACAATCATACATTACAACATTAGAAAATTAGCTCATATAATACATTAACCAACAGGGAAAATACCATGATCAACATATGAAAAACCATAACAATCACATGCATACGGGACATAAGGATCTCTGGTGGAAAACCTCCCTCTGAGGAAAAAAAATCACCATTGTTACTATTTTTTCTCTATTTCTAATTTTATTAATCAAGCAAAGCAATTTACATCATAGCTTGCTATGCCCAACAAGGAAGTTTCTCATATAACATTGACTGAGTGAAATCATATTCCCTATAATCCTCACCCAACCACCATTGGACTATGAGAATGTTTCTTCCTTTTACTGGCTACCTACACCCATAGGAAAGGAACACGTATCCCTTCTTCACCAAGCTAATTCGATATGTTGATCAATCTAGGGCCACCTTTTAGAATATTTCAAACTAGGACCCATGCACAAAGCCACAAAAACTTTCTCTTATGAAAATCAACTCAATCAAACAATATCAATTATGTAAATACAATGACTACAAATCACTGCAACTTCCACTCATAGCCTCATTCCATCCATGCACTCAAAATCATCCACATACCACTCTCAATCAACATAATCAATCAAACCGTGCAATATGTCTCTCACATACACACACCAAACTCAACACATTAGCTGCATAATTTAAAATAAGTGACATAACTATGAAATGCTACAACGATGTAAATCAAACATGCAGCCCCTGCATACACAAATAAAATAGTGATAATCAAGGAGAAATTCTCGCCTCGTCATCTCCTCCATCAAACTATCAAAACCTGCAGTAGAAACATGCTTGAAGCTCTAGCACATGTCTATGAAATTATTTTGCTGCAGAACCTCCAAAAACTCTATTACATTTAGCATAACAAAATTTTATACCTCACCACAACAATTGTTGCCCTCACAATGAATCTCCTCACTTCATGATCTAAGAAGATGATATATGTGTGTGCTCTTATCAACAAATTAAACCTCTATGCCCCAAGAGGTTGCCCTCTGTTCTCTACTCAAAGCTCTAATCTAGTTTCACTTCTACAAGTGGTCAATATGCTCCATCTTTTATACAATTTTTACCACTACTCCACTACTTGGTCCATTAAAATAATTCACACTTCTAAACACATGAAGACATGTTGATTAAGTCAAATCTAACTTTTAATGAAACTTCCCGAGAAAGATATCACATAAAAACCAAATAATACATTCGAGGAGCACAAGAAATGAAGATAAAACACATCTACAGGCCCAGTCGTTCCCATGACACACTGTCTGAGCGTCCAGGTCCTTAGTCTCTCTCATGACACACCATGCCAGAATGCAGAGTCTCTCCCATAAGCTTCTATTCCCACGTCTAGAGCAGAGAACCTTCTTTTTTCTCCCAATCTTGACTGAAGCTCGAAAAACTACTCATTGGAAAGAGAACTGGGTCCATTCTACATAAACCCCATGTCTCTAGTTTCAGATTCATCTTAATTTTCCCATAAAATCAAATCCAAAACTGTCACTTCTATCCAAACACCATACTAAACAATTGGGCCAACAAACTTCTCTGCAACATCCCTGCTAATAGTATGCAGTTACAATACCTGTTAGACATCCTCCAAAACCAGTACAATCATCTAAAACATCCACTACCACATGTAACACCTCTCCAAGCCCAAAACATAACATCATCAACATGTATACCTAATATGGAACATGGAGACGAAGGAGACCAAGGAGGCATAATCATCAAGGCTCCTCACCTCTAACTCCTATAGCATTCAACAACCTCGGTATGCAAAAACATTATCATGGAAAGACCTCCAAGCTAGTGAAACACACCAACATCCATCCTACAAGCTAGTCCAAGCTAGCAGACATGCTAAACACGATCTACAACTCATCCATACAAAAACCACCTGCAACCACCTATACTCATGCATAAATAACACATCTACAGCCCAAGCAACTAGGTTGACATCAATGACAATCAACCACACATCTACAACACTATAGCACACATTAATTCCAACAATCTCCCCCTTTGGCATTGATGTCAACCCCCAGCTGAAACAATCATCTGATGATCCTCAAATTCTCCCCCTTTTGACAACAATGGCAAAGGGAAAAACATGTCAAAGATGAATTCTATAAGCTCTTCTTCATGCAAGGGGCTCCATCAACAAAACATATGCAAGTGATAAATAATGGAGTGCAAGGCAGGCATAGAACACTCCCGAGGACATAAGCTATGTCCAATCATCAACACACACGAGTAGCAGCATACATATCCTACTGATGGAATCAATAAATTCTCGCTCAGTAGTGACAAACACATGCTCTCCCCCTAAAGCAACAACAACATAGTCCAAGTCATATCAACAACAACAACATAATGTGATCTACAAGCAACAAAAACACTAATCAACTCCGTAGCAGCAACAACAAATATCCATCCACTGTGAAGAAACAACAATAAATACGTCCTCTCCAGAATGTACTCCCCAACACCACTCTCTCCATCAACATCACTAGCAGTAGGAAATACACACATATCAACAACAATGTAGCATCCCTCTGAAGTAGATATGGTAGCAAAAAATTCATGATGACAGGTCACAATAGTATGACCATCCATACACCACTGAATGCAATCATCTCTAAGGATGAATGTGCACTGATATACATAGTTGTCAATTCCTCCTTGCCACATTCAAGAGGCTACTCCAAGACTATGACTCAATGATATGCAACAAAGTACATAACCTTAAAGGCTTATTACATGACTATAAGAATGATAATACATGACTGAACAGGTACATCAATAAGCCCATATATGGTTTAACATGACTCACATGACTCTTTCTCAATACATGCATGACTCTAGAAAGCCTCTCCATGATAAGTATGAGAGTGTACAAGAATAATACATGAAAAGTATGGTTGTACCTACACTATTAACAACCCATATAATATGACTAACTCTCATGACTCAATATACATTATATGCTAAACATGGCTTTCATAATAACTCTCACATCAATGCATGCCTAATACTATGTCATGATGCAAGTACATGGATCATATGATCAGCCAGAATTTAGTATTCCAGAAACAACAACATATCACATTATTCAACCTAATACATCATCTCTTCATGATTGTACATAGCAACAGTAATAACCAACATGTGGAGCATGAATAAGGATACACTAATAGAAACAACTAGACAAAGATAGCAGCAACATCATATCAACAAATATAAATATCATCCACCATCATGCTAATTCGTAACAACATCACATGCAAAATGTCATAAAATGTAGCAGCAACAAAATAAAACACATGAGCATGGGAAGCATTTCCAACTCCACAAAGGAGCCATGGAAGCATATAAAGTTTTCCCCCTGAACTTATGCCATCTCTCCTCCTTATCACACTTCAACAAAAACATCAGTAGCAAAAATACATCAACATAACATAAACATAATCACATAGATAACCATCACAAATAACTACATGTAAAAACAATAAGTGCCATATACTCCCCCTGAGCCTATGAAGGATTCACATATATTTTGCAGTTCAAAAGATCTATCATGTAGGAGTGAACTACAATATGTGTTGATATCTTCTAGTCTAAATTTGAATAAGAGTACTCTCTTAGTCTCTTCTTTCTCTTCTCTCTTCCCTTCAAAACATACACATTATATGGGGTCTTGATTACTCTAGCAATGATTCTATTTGAACCTTCCTTATGAATGATACAACCTTTGGAGTTAAAGATCACTTATTTTCCTCCATCAACCATTTGGATCACACTTAAGATATTATTCTTTATAACTTCAATGAGCCAAACATCTTCTGCATTTGTTTTCCTCTCACCAAGATTGGCTTTACTGCTTCGCAACACTCTAGCATTTTCTCTACCTTCAAACACAACATGGCCATTCATGGTTTTATTGAGAAAATGATTTTTTATCTTATCCCCTAACATATGGTGTGAGAAACCACTATCTATATACCTTAAGTCATCCTCATCATGAGAATAAAGTGCAATGCAACATCTTCTTAACTGCTACTCTTTCTTCCTTGAGTTCCTAGGATGCACATTCTCCCTTGACTGCTTCTCTTGATTAAATGGCCTCAATAGTTTAGGCATTTTACAATCCTTGCCCATGTGCCCAGAATTATGGCACACATAACACTCTATGTGATCAAGATATGTAACGAAAGGGTCTAATCTCTTGTTTCTCATATTAGACCTCCATCTTTTCACACTATATCTACAATCAATGGATTTATGCTCAAAAATGTTACAAACAAAACAGAAACCATTGAAATAATTTTTAAACTTGAATGAAGGCCCTTCTTTGGATGATCATATTGCAACATGGATGAGTGCATTCTCCTCCTACAATCAACTGCCACATGACCAAAATCGTGACAGTTGAATCACTCAATTTCATTCATCAAGGGGGCAAAGGAGTTTTGACTTCTCCTTTGAAAATTGCTACCTCCAACCATAGGAGAAAATGATATTCTAGATGTAAACACATGTTTTCGTTTTCTATTTTATTGTTGCTTATGGATCACATTATTTGCTACAGGTTTCTTTAGTTTTGCCTTGATATTCTTTCCTGCATGCAAACTTGACTCACCCTTATGAAGATTGTTGCCGATTTTTCTCAGTTGTACAGTGCTCTTTGCTTTCTCCAACTATTGGTTTTTTCCTTTAAGTTCCTTTCTCAATTTATCAATCACACCCTCAAGCACTTCAACATAATACTTTTTATCTTTTTGCTTGTTGTAATTGACTTCTTCTAATATTTTGAAATTTTCTAGTAGTGTTCTCAAGGTATTGATTTCTTCCTTAAGATTTGTCTCCATTTTATCACAATCCTGTAATTTCTTTTGATGCTCCTTTCATACAATTGTTAATCTCCCAATTTCACTTGAAATTTCTTCAATAAGAACCATGGTAGACTCATATTCAGCCTTAAGAAGCATATAATTGCGACCATGATCTATTTCACTAACTAAATCTGAATCATTTTCACTACCGCAATCAAAAATATAACTCAAAAGTATATCATTATGACTTATACCTTCAAATTTTATATCCCTTTTCACAGCTAGTTCAAGAGGAAATTCCTTCATAACTTTGTTTCTCTTCTTAATCTCTTCATCACTGTTGTTGCTGGTGGTTCCATATAGAATATGCAATCTATACCAAATTTACTTCGTAGATTTCAAGTCTTCAATTTTCTCCAAATATGCACTATAGAGATTTTTGAAAATAATTTGCCTTGCTTGAGCATTTTGCTTCCATATTTTAGATGCAAGGAAATCTTCATCTTTTCCTTCAAAAACAAATCTCCAAATCTTAGAGCCACAATGAAATAATTTATTTTTCACATATTCTTTCCAAACCTTAAAATTTGCAGCAGTAAGAAACAATTTCTTTGGAAAACTAATTTTGAAAAAAAATATGTAATTTCTTTTTGAAATCTCCAAGATTTGCTCTCCAGCGATCAAGCTACACCTGAGAGCCCGGCTCTGATAACAATTGTTGGAAATGTTCTCACTACTAAGAGGGGGGGGGGGGGGGGGGTGAATCAGTAGTGACAATGTATATTAAAATTTATTTTAAATTACTGAATCACAATCACACCTTACAGCATTACAAGATTAGCTCATATAATACATTAACCAACAGGGAAAACACCATTACCAACATATGAAAAAATATAACAATCTCATGCACAAGGGACATAAGGACATCTAGTGGAAAACCTTCCTCTGAGGCAAAAACCACCCTTGTTGTTGTTGTTTCTTTGCTACTAATTTTATTAATCAAGAAAATCAATTTACGTCAAATATGGCTATGCCCAACAAGGAAGTTTCTCATATAACATTGACTAAGTGAACTATCCAATGGAGACTCCTATCCCCTAAAAGCCTTTCCCAACCACCATTGGAATGTGAGAATGTTTCTTCCTTTTACTAGATACCTACACCCATAGGCAAGGAACACCTATCCCTTCTTCACCAAGCTAATTTGAATTGTTGATCAATATAGGGCCACATTTCAAAATATTTGAAACTAAGATCCATGCACAAAGCAACAAAAACTTTCTCTATGAAAATCATCTAAACCAAACAATATCAATTTTGTAAATACAATGACTACAAATCACTGCAGCTTCCACTCACAGCCTGATTCCATCCATACACTCACAATCATCCACATACCACTCTCAATCAACATAATCAATCAAACTACTCAATATGACTCTCACATGCACACACAAAACTCAAGACATTAGCTGCATAATATGAAATAAGTGACATAACTATGAACTGCTACAGCTATGTAAATCAAACATTCTATCCCTGCATACACAAATAAAATAGTGATAATCAAGGAGAAATTCTCTCCTCACCATCTCATACATGAAACTCTCAAAACCTGCAGTAGAAACATGTTTGAAGCTTTAGCACATGTCTCTGAAATTATTTTGCTGTAAAACCTCCAAAAACTCTGTTACATTCAATAGAACAAATTTTTCCTCGCCACAACAATTTTCACCCTCACAATGAATCTCATCACTCCATAATTTAAGAAGATGATATCTTTGTGTGCTCTTATCAACAAATTCAACCTCTATGCTCCAGGAGGTCACCCTGTGTTCTCTACTCAAAGCTCTGCTCTATTTGCACTACTCCAAATGGTCGATTTGCTCCACCTTTTATACAATTTTTTCCACTATTCCACTACTTGGTCCATTAAAGGAATTCACACTTATAAACACATGAAGACAGGTTTATTAAGTCAATTCGAACCTTTAATGAAATTTCTTGAGCTTGATATCACATAAAAACCAAATGATACATCCGAGGAGCACAAGAAATACAAAGAAAACTCATCTACAAGCGCAATCGCTCGCAGGACACACTGTGTGAATGTCCAGGTCCTTAGACGCTCTCACAACACACTATGCTAGTGTACAGAGTCACCCCCACAATCATCTATGCCTACGTCCATAGCAGATAACCTTCTTTTACTCCCAATATTGAACGAATTTTGAAAAACTACACCTTGGGAACATAATTGGGTCCGTTCTTGATCCAGGAGGATCTCGTCAGATTAGTTGCATAGGTTCAGTGTCGTCGTCAGTATTCAGGTTCGGCATCGTCAGCTTCGACAATGTTGTTTATGGTTTAGGTTGTTCAGGTGATGTCAATGGTTTTCATGGTGTTCGAAGGATATGGCCTTATACCTAGCTGTCAACATGTGGTTGTTGTTAGTTCCACCAGGATATGGTTGCCGACATGTGGTTGTTGTCCACTTCGCAGGATTTGCTTATCGATGGTTTGTCGTCATGTGACATTTGTTACTAATGTTTCTTTGTGACATTTAGTTGTAAATGGATTATTTTTTTAAATAAACCTAATCCTAAACTCTAACAATGCATTAAATGTTAAAAACCTAAGTCTACACCATACATAAGTCCTACACCTAAACCCATGTATAAACATTGTATTAAACATACATAAACCTATGTAAAAAAAACTCTCTTGGGCCATTGTATTACATTGAAAACATTATAAAACCATTGCAAAACACATAACAGGTCCCCTAACCGCAGCGGTTAGCAACGTCAGAACCATGTCATGTGTGCAGTCAGGAGATAATAGTTACAGTGTGTAAGCAGCGACGATGTCAAAACCTTAACCGCAATCCCTAATTAAGGAAGTTAACCGCTCGGAATAGGCCTAACCGTAGTTGCGTTGAAACTATGGTCATCTGAGTGGAGTCAGATAAGCCATCAGGGTTAGCATCAGAGTAAACCACAAGATTAATCGTGCAGGGACTTAACTATGACAATAGTCCATGTGAGCGGGCCGGAGTCACCGCCAACCGTCACTGTTTCGGCAAACGGTCAGCGGAACCAGCGGAGCCCAAACCACTGAGGTTATCCACCTACACACATGTGATGTCTCATCCTTTGCCTGGTCAGCAAGCCGCCAATGGTTTCGATCTATTATATGGTTTATATTTGGGTTTTTTTGTTGCAGTTTGTTAAAAATTAATTGAAAGACCCTGCATATGAACCCTAAGGTGGAAAAACATAACAAGAGCGAGACCAAACAAACCCTAAAATCAAACAATTCATTCCTAAACTAGGAAGAAGGGGTTCGAATGTACTTGGATGGTTTTAAGAGGTAGTTCTTGCTCATTGTAGAAGGGGAGAGTGGTTTTGGGTTTTGTATGCAAGTTCTTGAGGTTATAGTCGATTTTGTTTTCAGTGTAACAGGAGCATCCAGAGTCGGAATTGGGAATCATGACAAGCGTTGGAAAACTGGTTCAGAGAGCTATCTTGTGATAGTGACCAAAAGTTCTTGCATGCACATTCAATTTGGTTAAATTTATGTGTAATCGACCTCTTCGGTTTTAATCATAATAAAGCAGTCTCCCATCTTGAAAGCAGACTCGGAGACGTAGTCCATCAAGGACGAACTCCGTAATCAATCTTGTTGTCTGGTATCACTATGTATTTTTTGTTTTCACTTCTGTTTTGCATCGTACTTATGTTTTATCAACTGTAATAAAGTCTTTCTTCTCGGGAAATTCTCACGATTTCAGCACTTTAAGTTAACATTCATTTCACTGTTGGCATAATCAATTCTACTTCAGTTTTAACATATGATCATTTCAAATCATATAATTTGGTATCAGAGCAAGTTACATTTGTATAATTTTCCATTGAATTTTAACCAGATCAAAGTTGCAATGTGGAGAAGGAATCCTCGAGCAGATTGATCGAGAGATTGGAAAGAGACGAGTCGTTCTTAAGTAGACCATGACAATATCTGATGCAGGTGAAACACCGGAAACTAAGATGAGTAATGAACACTTTCAGCAAGAATTCTTGACTATGAAACACTTGTTGGGAGAAGTCTATGAGGATAAGAAGGTGAGAGATGCAGTTTCTTCTTCAAAGATATCGAAGAAGGACAAAGGTAAAGGCAAGGCTGATAAACCACCTTCACCTCCATCATCATCATTTTCTTCTTCTTCTTCTAGTGCAGAATCTGAAATAGAAAAGAAACCTAAGAAAAAATCTCTTTTAAAACTTGATGTAAAATTTGAGTTACCTATTTATGATAGAAAAACGAATCCTGAAAAGCTAGATAACTGGATTAAGCAGTTACAAGTATATTGTCGTATTCAGAACATTGGCGATAAAATGAAAATTCAATTAGCTACACTTAGAATGGGGAGAAAAACTTTAATTTGGTGGGAAAGTAAACTCAGATAGATGTAAACCGAAAAGGTAAAGTCATCTCTTCATGGTCTAAGTTTTTAAAATCTCTTAGGAAACAATTCTATCCTTTAGGATACATGCAACAAGTTGTTATTGATTGGAAACATTTGAGGCAAGGTAAAGGGCAGAGTGTTCAAGAGTTTACTCAGGAGTTCAAAAAGAAAGCATTGGCACTTGGTATTTCATTGGATACACGTGAAACTTTGTTAAAATACATCGGCAGTTTACATTCATATTTGCAGCATACATTATTAATGTTTAATCCTGATGATTTTGATGAAGTGTGTGTTCAAGCCATAAATATTGAATCAGGTGGTACACCATTCAAGTTTTCACCGTAATCATCCAAAGTGTTGGAAATCAAATATTCCAATGACAGTAAAGGGAAGAACAATTCAAAGAGAAAGAAAACAATGATAGCTCAAAAGGAATGACCTACTTTTTCTCATTGCCAGAGAATCGGTCATGATGAATCTAAGTTTTGGAAACTTCATCCAGAACTTAAGCCCAAACAGTTCCTTAAGGAGAAGGATGAAAAGAAGGCAATTACAACAGTCTATCAAGATCTAGGTTCCAATTCAAGTGATGAAAGGAGGATAACTTCCATGGCTACAACAGGTAAAACTTCTGACACTAGTTCAAGTTCGAATACTATTGCATCTTCATCAAACATAAATCCTTCAAATGAGGATAAAAGAGTTGAACTATTTAACATAAGGATAAATTCTAAGCACACAAAAATAGATACAATGTTTGACAGTGGATCACAAGCCAATCTAATATCTGAATATTTAGTTAAGAATTTGGGTTTGGAGACACAGAATCATCCAAGACCTTACCCATTAGGATGGCTAAATAAATCAACTCAGATAAAAGTCACAAAACAATGTCGATTAAGATTTGCCATTACAACTAATTACATTGATGAAGTGGAATTAGATGTGGTTCTAGTAGACATATGTAGAGTTGTTTTAAAAAGTCCTTATCTTTATGATTGTGATGCAGTATTTTACAGAAGAGAGCATAAATATCACCTTAAGAAAGATGGGGTTGAACTTATTGTCAGGGCACATCAAAACAAAAATCACTTGAATATTGTTGCTAATCAGATGAAGTGATTAATAAGTTCAAATAAAAGATTTGTAATCATGTGTGTAAAGGAACAACATAAGAATCAACATGATGTTTGTTCAAGTTATGAGTTTCAGCTTAAAGATAATTTGATCAAAGAGGTAGAAACTTTTCCAATTCTATTTAAAGAAACCAAACATCTTACTCATAAGCAGGGAATACAACATGGATTATAGTTTGTGCCTAAATCTCCTCTTCCTAATGTCAGAATGAATCAATTCAATCCAAGTTTGGAAATAAATAGTTACAGGGATGCAGGTCAGTATTGGGGAAAGTCAGTGTTAAATTTCTCTTATATTGTGTCACCAATTCATGTTTCAAATAGTTTGGAAGCCTCTTTTCAAGTGGAGAGGAAGTCCTTTTGTTTTCATATCAAAGCCTTTTCTAAATCAGTGTCAAAGTATCCAAAACATCTAAGGGAAACTTATGCATCAGCGGAAAGTGCTAATCAATGGAAACATCAATTAATGAATGAAGAAACAATATTCAAACAAATCAACAACTAATTCAATACTTTCAAAATCAAACTAAGTTGCAACAGTTTTCACCTTACAGTTTGATGGGTTTATGGCAGAAAGTTCACTTAGTAATCAGGAATCAGGAAAGTATATTAAGTCAAGTAGCTAGTTTGATGTCAAGAATATCTTTGATTGTCTTTGTTATTCAACAATATAGATTGTTAATACATGTCAATAGTATTGAACAATACCCTATAGAGACTATTTTCAAAGATGATTATGAATCACAAATTCATGTTACTTCGTGGAAAGAAGTCAATTGTCATGTTTATGATAAGTTGTTTCACCATCATCGCAAGTTGTTCATATTGCAGATGGATGGAATAGGTCACCGAATCAAAATGCACCATGGTCAGCATCATGAGGGTCATCACTTTCAGGTGGTTGATCGAATGTATTGGTACATCATTAGGGCAAGGTGGGGAGTGAGGGAGCTCTACCCTCATTTACTATCTGTCTAGTCAAACTTTTGTGGTCCAAAAGATTTCAAGTAGAGAGGATTGATCCAGGAGGATCTCGTCAAATCAGTTACACAGGTTCAGTGTCGTCATCAGTATTCAGGTCCGGTGCCGTCGGCTTCAACAACGTTGTTTATGGTTTAGGTTGCTTAGGTGATGTCAATGGTTTTCATGGCGTTTGAAGGATATGGCCTTGTACCTAGCTGTCAAGATGTGGTTCTCATCAGTTCTTCCAGGATATGGTTGTAGACATGTGGTTGTCGTCCACTTCGCAAGGTTTGGTTGTCAACGGGTTTGTCATCATGTGACGTTTGTTACTAATGTTGCTTTGTGACATTTAGTTGTAAATGAGTTATTTTTTTAAATAAACCTAATACAAACCTAATCCTAAACCCTAACCATGCATTAAATGTCAAAAACATAAGTCTACACCATACATAAGTCCTACACCTAAACCCATGTATAAACATTGTATTAAACATACATAAACCTATGTAAAAAAAAACCTCTCAAGCCATTGCATTACATTGAAAACATTATAAAACGATTGAAAAACACATAACAGGTCCCCTAACTGCAACGGTTAACCGTGTCGGAACTGTGTCATGTTTGCAGTCGGAAGATAACAGTTACAGTGTGTAAGCGGTGATGATGTCAAAACCTTAACCGCAATCCCTAACCGCAGGAGTTAACTACTCAGAACATGCCTAACCGTAGTTGCATCAAAACTGTGGTCATGTGAGTGGAGTCAGATAAGCCGTCAGGGTTAGCATCAGAGTAAACCGCGGGATTAACCATGTGGGGAGTTAACTATGACAACGTTCCATGTGCACGGGTCGGAGTCACTGCCAACTGTCATCGTTTCAGAAAACGGTTAGCGAAACCGCCGAAGCCCAAACCACGGGGGTTATCAACCTGTGCACATGCGCTGTCTCCTTCTCCGCCCATTCAGAAAGCTGCCAATGGTTTCAATCTATTATATGGTTTGTATTTGGGCTTTTTTGTTGCAGTTTGTTAAAAATTAATTGAAAGACCATGCATATGAACCCTAAGGTGGCAAAACATAACAAGACCGAGACCAACCAAACCATAAAATCACCCAATTCATTCCTAAACTGGGAAGAAGGAGTTCAAATGTACTTAGAGGGTTTTAAGAGACAGTTTTTTCTTATTATAGAAGGGGAGAGTGGTTTTGGGTGTTCTATGCAAGTTCTAGAGGTTATAGTCGATTTTGTTTTCAGTGTAATAGGAGCATCCAGAGTCAGAATTGGGAACCATGATAGGTGTTGGAAAACGGGTTCAGAGAGCTATCACGATAGTGACCAGAAGTGCCTGTGTGCACATTCATCTTGGTCAAATTTCTATGTAATCGACCTCTTCGGTTTCAATCCTAATAAAGTGGTCGCCCATCTTGAAAGTGAACCCAAAGAGGTAGTCCATCAGGGACGAACTTCGTAATCAATCTTGTTGTCTCGTATCACTGTGTATTTTCTATTTTCACTTCTTTTTTGCATCGTACTTATGTTTTATCAACTGTCGTAAAGTCTTTCTTCTCAAGCAGTTCTCACGATTTTAGCACTTTAACATTCATTTCACTGTTGGCATGATCAATTCTACTTCAGTTTTAACATATGATCATTTCATATCAGTTCTGCACAAAACCCATGTCTCAAAATGTTAATATTCATCTTCATTTGTCGATAAAGTCAAATCCAAAACTACCACTTCTATCCAAACACCATACTAAATAACTAGGCCATCAAAATTCTCTGCAACATCCCTACCATTAGTATGTAGCTACAATACCTGTCACACACCCTCCAAAACCTGTACAACCATCTCAAATTTCCACTGCCACATGTAACACCTCTCCAAGACCAAAGCATAACATCATCAACATGTATATCTAATCCGGAACATGGAGAACAAGGAGACATAATCAACAAGGCTCCTCACCTCTAGTGCATGTAGTAGATAACAACCTCGGTATGAAACAACATGATCATGAAGACCATCACCGTGGGAAGACCTCCAAGCTAGTGAAACACACCATCATCCATCCTCCAAGCTAGTTCAAGCTAGTAGACATGCTAAGGACAATCTGCAACTCATCCATACAAAAGCCACCTGCAGCCACCTATACTCATGGATAGCCAACACATTTGTAGTCCAAGCAACTAGTTTGACATCAATAAAAATCAACCACACATCTACAAAACTACAATAGACATCAATGCCAACAATCTCCCCCTTTGGCATTGATTTTAAACCCCCAGATGAAACAATCATCTGAAGATCCTCACATTCTCCCCCTTTGACAACAATGGAAAAGGGAAAAACTTGTCAAATATGAATGCTATAAACTCTGCTTCATGCAAGTGGCTCCATAAAAAAAAACATATGCAAGTGAAAAACAATGGAGTGCAAGGCAGGCATACAACAACACTCCCCCCTGGACATAAGTTATGTCCAATCATCAATGCACACGAGTAGCAACATACATCTCCTACTAACAAAATCAATAAATTCTCGCTTAGCAACAGAAAACACATACTCTCCCCCTGAAGCAACAACATAATAATCCAATTCATATCAATAACAACAGATCATATCACCAACATATACCAACAACAACATAATGTGATCTACTAGTAGCAACAACATTGATCAACTCCATAGTAGGGGCAACAAATATCCATCCACTCTAAAGCAACAACAACAAATACATCCTCTCCACAATGTACTCCCTAGTAGCACTCTCTCCATCAACATCACTAGCATTAGGAAACACACACATATCAGCAACAATGTAGCATCTCTCTATGGTAGACACGGTACCAGTAACTTCATGATGATAGGTCACAATAGTATTACCATCCGTACTCCACTTAATGAAATCATCTCCAAGGCTGAATGTGCATTAATATGCATAGTTGTCAATGCCTCCTTGCCACATCCAAGAGGCTACTCCAAGACTATGAATCAATGATATGAAACAAAGTACATAGCCTCGAAGGCTTATTACATGACAACAAGAATGATAATGCATGGTTGAACAAGTACATCAATAAGCCCATATATGGGTGAACATGACTCACATGACTCTCTCTCAATACATGCATGACTCTAGAAAGCCTCTCCATGATAAGTATGAGAGTGTACAAGAATAATACATGAAAAGTATGGTTATACCAACATTATTAACAACCCATATAACATGACTAACTCTCATGACTCAATATACATTATATGATAACCACGACTTTTATAATAACTCTCACATCAATGAATGTCTAATACCATGTCATGATAACAAGTACATGGATCATATGATCAACCATAATTCAATATTCCAGTAGTAGTAACATATCACATCATTCAACCTAATAAATTATCTCTACATGATTGTACATAGAAGCCATAATAACCAACATATGGTGCATGAATAAGCATACACTGATAGAAACAACTAGACAAAGATAGAAACAACATCATATCATAAACTATAAATATCATCCACCATCATGCTAATTCATAACGACATCACATGAAAAATGTCATCGAATGTAGCAGCATCAAAATAAAACACATGAGCATGGGAAGCATGTCCAACTCTAGAAAGGAGCCATGGAATCATATAAAGTGCCCCCCCACAAACTTGTGCCATCTCTCCTCCTGATCAAACTTTAGCAAAAACATCAGTAGCAAAAATCCATCAACATAACATAAACATAATCATAGAGATAGCCATCACAAATAACTGCATGCAAAAAGAATAAGTGCCATATACTCCCCGTGAGCCTATCAAGGATTCACATCTATTTTGTAGTTTAAAAGATCTATCATGTACGAGTGGACATTAATATGTGTTGATCTCTTCTAGTCTAAATCTGAAGAAGAGTACTCTCTTAGTCTATTCTTTCTCTTCTCTCTTCCCTTCAGCACATACACATTGTCTGGGGTCTTGATTCCTCTAGCAACGATTATCTTTAAACCATCCTTTCGAATGATACAACCTTTGGAGTTAAAGATCACTTCTTTTCCTCCATCAACCATTTGGTGCACACTTAAGATATTATGCTTTAGACCTTCAATGAGCCAAACATCGTCTGCATTTGTTCTCTTCTCACCAAGATTGGCTTTACCGCTCCCCAACACTCTAGCAGATTCTCTACCTTCAAACACAACATGGCCATTCTTGGTTTTATTGAGAAAATGAAATTTTCTCCTATCCCCTGACATATGGTGTAAGAAACCGCTATCTATATACCACAATTCATCCTTATCATGAGAAAAAAGTGAAATGCCACATATTGCCAACTAATTCTCTTTCTTCCTTGCGTTCCTAGGACACACATTTTCCCTTGACTGTTGCTTTTGATAAAATGGCCTCAATGGTTTAGGAATTTTACAATCCTTGGCCATATGGACAAGATTATGGCACACATAACACTCTATGTGACCAAGATATGTAGCCAAAGGATCTAATCTCTTGCTACACATATCACACCTCCATCTTTTCACACTAGATCTGCAATCAATGGCTTTATACTCAAAAATGTTACAAACAAAACAAAAACCATTGAAAGAATTTTTATACCTGAATGAAGACCCTCCTCTTGGATGATCATACTACTGCATGGATGAGTGCATTATCCGCCTAAAATCAACTTCCACATGACCAAAATCGTCACAGATGAAGCACTCAATTTTGTCCATCAAAAGGGCAAAAAAGTTTTGATTTCTCCTTTGAAAACTACTACCTCCAACCATAGGAGAAAATGGCCTTCTAGATGTAAAAGCTCCTTTTGGTTTTCTATTTTTTTGTTGCTTTTGGATCACATTATTTGTTGTAGGTTTCTTTGGTTTTTCTTTTACACTCTTTCCTGCATGAAAACTTGACTTACCCTAATGAAGATTGTTTCCAATTAGCTCACTGGCCAGGTGCTCTTTGCTTTCTCCAACTAGTGGTTTTTTTCCTCAAGTTCCTTTCTGAATTTATCAATCACACCCTCAAGCACTTCAACATAATACTCTTTATCTTTTTGCTTGTTACAATTGACTTCTTCTAATCTTTTCAATTTTTCCAGTTGTGTTCTCAAGGTATTGATTTCTTCCTTAAGATTTTCCTCCATTTGATCACAATTATGCAATTTATTTTCATGCTCCTTGCATACATTTGTTAAAATACCAATTTCGCTGGAAAATTATTCAATAAGAACCATGGAAGACTCATATTCAGCCTTATGAAGCATATAATTGTGATCATTATCTCTTTCACTAACTAAATCTAAATAGTTTTCACTACGACAAGTAGAAATATAACTCAAAAGTATATCATTATAGCTTATACCTTCAAATTTGTTATCCTTTTTTATCGCTGGTTCAAGAGGATCTTCCTTCATCATTTTTCTTCTCTTCTTAATCTCTTCATCATTGTTGTTGCTAGTGGTTCCATACAGCATATGCAATATCCAAAATTTCCTTTGCAGATTTCAAATCCCCAATTTTCTCCAAAGCTGCACTATGGATATTTTCGAAAATAATTTGCCTTTCTTGAGAATTTTTCTTTTTTATTTTAGATGTAGGCTAATATTTATATTTTCCTTCACAAACCAATCTCCAAATGTTAGAGCCACAATGAAATAATTTATTTTTCACATATTCTTCTCAAACCTTAAAATTTGCAGCCGTAAGAACCAATTTCTTTGGAGAACTCATTCCATAAAAAATATGCATTTTTTTGTGAAAATTTCCAAGGTTCACTCTCCACTGATCAAGATGCACCATAGATCCTGAATCTGATACCAATTGTTGGAAATGTTCTCACTACTTAGTGGGATGGGGGGGGGGGTGTTGAATCAGTAGTGACAATGTATATTAAAATTTCTTTTTGATTACTGAATCACAATCACACATTACAACATTAGAATATTAGCTCATATAATACATTAAATACTAGGGAAAATACCATGATCAACATATGAAAATCACAACAATCACATGCATAAGGGACACAAGGTTCTCTAGTGGAAAACCTCCCTCTGAGGCAAAACCCACCCTTTTTGTTGTTGCTTCTCTGTTACTAATTTTATTAATCAAGCAAATCAATTTACATCATATATGGATATGCCCATCAAATAAGTTTCTCATATAACATCGACTAAGTGAACACCTATCCATTGGGGACTCCAATCCCCTAAAATCCTCACCCAACCACGATTGGACTGTGAGAATGTTTCTTCCTTTTATTGGCTACCTACACCCATAGGAAAGGAATACCTATCCCTTCTTCACCAAGATAATTCGATCTACTAATAAATCTAGGGCCACATTTCAAAATATTTCAAACTAGGACTCGTGCACAAAGCAACAAAAAATTTATCTTACGAAAATCATCTCAATCAAATCATACCAATTTTGCAAATACAACGACTACAAATCACTACAATTTCCACTCATAACCTCATTCCATCCATACACTCATAATCATCCACATACCATTCTCAATCAACACAGTCAATGAAACGACTCAATATCTCTCTTACATGCACACACCAAAATCAACACATTAGCAACATAATATGAAATAAGCGACATAACTATGAACTGCTACAATTCTGTAAATCAAACATTCAGCCCCTGCACACACAAATAAAAAAGTGATAATCAAGAAGCAATTATCTCCTAATCATCTCCTTCATCAAACTCTCAGAACCTATAGTAGAAACATGCTTGAAGCTCTAGCACATGTCTCTAAAATTATTTTCCTGTAGAACCTCCAAAAAATTTGTTACATTCAATAGAACAAATTCTTCCTCACCACAATAATTGTCACACTCACAATGAATCTCCTCACTCCATGATCTAAGAAGATGATATCTGTTTTTTCTCTTTTCAACAAATTCGACCTCTATGCTCTAGGAGGTCACCCTTTGTTCTCTACTTAAAGCTCTTCTCTATTTTCACTACTCCAAATGGTCTATCTGCTCCATATTTTATACAATTTTTGTCACTACTCCACTACTTGGTCCATTAATAAAATTCACACTTCTAAACACATGAAGACATGTTGATTAAGTCAATTCGAACCTTTAATGAAACTTCCCAAGTGATATATCACATAAAAACCAAGTAATACATCTGAGGATCACGAGAAATGCAAAGAAAACTCATCTATAGGCCCAGTCACTCCCATGACACATTGTGCAAGCTTCCAGGTCCTTAGTTTCTCTCATGACACACTGTGTCAATGTCCAGAATCGCTCCCACAAGCCTCTATGCCTACGTCAAGAGAAGAGAACTTTATTTTCCTCCCAATCTTGACCGAATTTCGAAAAACTGCTCATTGGGAAGATAATTGGGTCTGTTCTGCACAAAACGCATGTTTTTGAATTTTTAGATTCATCTTCATTTGCCAATAAAATCAAATGCAAAACTGTCACTTCTATCCAAACACCATACTAAATAACTGGGCCATCAAACTTCTCTGCAACATCCCTGCCACCAGTATGCAACTATAATACCTACCAGACATCCTCCAAAACATGTACAACCATATCAATGATCCACTACCACATGTAACACCTCTCCAAGCCCAAAACATACACCATCAACATGTAGGCCTAATTCGGAACATGGAGACCAAGGAGACATAATCATCAAGGATCCTCACCTCTAACTCGTATAGTAGCCAACAATATTGGTATGCAACAACATGATCATGAAGTCTGTCATCATGGGAAGAACTCCAAGCAAGTCTAAGCCAGTAGACATGCTAAAGACCATCTGCAACTCATCCATACACAAACCACGTACAACCAGCTATACTCATGCATAACCAACACATCTGCAGCCCAAGAAACCAGGTTTACATCAATGACAATCAACCACACATCTACAAGACTATAGCACACATCAATGCCAACACATCTTTCTCCCTTAGGTCACAAGTCACACATTTAGTCACCAATACTATGACTTGAAAATACAACCAACACTTCGAAGAGGAAATGTTACCAACATTGTGAAGAGGAAATGTTACCAACACTATGAAGAGGAAATGTGAACAAGACTGTGAAGAGGAAATGTGACCAACAGTATGAAGACAATTTGCGACCAACACTACGAAGAGGAAATGTGACCAGCACTATGAATAGGAAAATGTGACTAGCACTACGAACAGGATTTACGACTAACACTATGATTTGAATATGTGACTACCCTCCATTGATGCAAATTGTGACTTACTCACAACCATCTAAAAATTAAACTTGCAACTAATATTATTCTCATTGCATGCGACCAAGGCAAGTCACACTTTAAAACTGCTATTGTCGCTATAAATTGCGATTGTGACTACAAGGGTGACTATGACTAGGAAGTTTGACCATGACCATAAGTAATACGGAAGGTCAAGAGTCACAAGGGTAGATGAGAGGCCGCAATAGAGGGTGAAAGGTCACCCTCCTCATTTCTATAAATGTACTCTCATGCACCATTTGTAAGGGACCTTTTATCACTTGATATTTTACTATTTTCAGATGGTTGATATGTTCTTGAAGAGCTAGAGGCACTCATATATTGGAAGCTAGTAGGGTGAGTTGTAGTGAGACTAGAGTTTTGTATTGGATAATGGCATGAGTAGCCCATGTTCCAATATTGGGTTTTGATTAATTGCAAGATTTGTACTTGTATTTGCAGCAACATTAATAAGAATTTTTCATTTTTGGCACTGATTCCCACGCTTACTCATAGTGGTTGTATTGGTTGTCCAATATTTTGACCATATTTGAATGTGTTCTTTGATACATGTAATATGTTGTAGACTAGTTTGTATCTATTCTATGTGTGTTCACTTTTTAATCTGTGCTTATTTGTTCCTCTCTATGTCGGTGACTTATTGTGAACTATTTTTAAATTAACCTCTGGCATGTTCTTGTTCATTTATGTTTGAGGTGGTTTTGTCTCACTAATCCTTCTCATGGAATACTTGTTGGGTCCTTCAATTTGGAGATAAATTTTTGGCATGTTTTGACGATTGAACATATTTTGACCAAATTTGACCTATCAGAAGTCGTTGAGAAGGAAGTCGAGGAAAGAGAAGGAATATTTGAAAGTTTGGCAGTTTATAAGGATTGGCCAAGGAAATTAGGGAACATGCATTCACAACCAAGCTGGAATGTTCATTGACAATCTAGGAAGCAACCACAACCAAACAACAAAGGAAGCCGAAAAGGAAAGGTCAGAGCATCCGAGGAAGAAGAAAAAATCCAAGCAAGCAGAGTGTTTAAAAAGGTCAAAGGAAAAGCCAGGGAGAGAGAGAAGTGCACCAAAATGTTGTCGCAGAGCCTATTGAAGTTGCATGATTCTGTAATAACCTTGTCATATATTAGATTATATTCCTAGTCTCTGTTCTATTGAGAAGGATTCCAAGTTGAATATACTGATGTAATGTTGGCCAAAACTAATAAAAGAGGAAGTTGTAGGGATGTATGATAGTCTTCTCGTGTTTGGTTTATGTGTACCCTTTTAAAATTTTACTATGCATGCATGTCTGTATTCTATGTCTGTCTGAATATTTTAGTGGTTTTATTCTACAACAGTTGTATGTATGATGCATTGGTTCTAAGTTTAACAAGTATTGGTAACTTTCGTGTCATTTCCCTGATGTATGGTTCTAGTCCCTTAACCAAGTAAGGTCGTGGTGCGCCTCAGGTGAGATGCCTTATTCTTCTTGAGTAATGTGAAAATGTCAATTCTACGCTTGACTACGACAAACCTTTTGTTGGCTTCTATGCCTGAACCCAGGGTCTCTAACCTGATCACCATTTTTCGCCAATGAATGATTCTAATACCAGGGCCTAAAAACTTTCAAAGGGGTCTGGAATATGGTGTCGAGGATATTTAAGAAGGATTTGCAAGATTGGTGGCATGAAAAGGTAGATAAGTTTGCCTCTCAACAAGCACAACTCCATCACCAAAGAGTGAAGTAGCTGAAGGAAGAAATTTTGTATGCATAGCTTGTAAGTTTTTAGTACGAGATCCTCTAGTGGAAGTTCCTAAAAGAACTCTAAAATTGGTTGTGGAGGTTGTAGATACAAGAAAATACCAACAACAAGAGATGATCTCCTCATACCTAGACCCAAGTTGATCTTATATAATTTCATTGGCTTGACACGGACCTGACTCAAGTTGTCGACTTCTGGGTGCTGACAACTCTAAAGGGGTACATGATCAAGTTTTGTAGATAGAGCCATTGGTCCTTCTCTAAATCTAAGGTCGCATTCAAATCAGGGATGTGAGGGAGATTGTTGAAGGAAATCTCATTGTGGATTAAATTTCTAATGGTAGAAGAGAACTTTTTGGTTCCAGGGCCCAGCCATCGCAACTTAAAGCCCCGGTACTGGGCGAAAGGCTTAAGTGGCAGAATGCTACTTGGATGGGAGCTATGAAAATATTGGAGAAATGGATGCAAATTACTTCTAGAAGGCTAGAGATATGAGAGCACAAAGAAGAGCATAGCTAACTGAAGAATGATGGGAGAAAGCTTTGCAGGAGTTTTATGGACGACAGAAGGAGCTACCCCAAACAAGCGCGTTATTAAGCAGTCCGGAGGTATGAGGAGGAGAAAGAAGTTGGTTGAATTTATGGAGCAATGGGGATGATGCTAGAGTGAAACCTAGTCCAATAGGACAGGCCGAGACTGCCAAAGTGACAGAGGTTCAGAGAAGCAATAATGATTTTACCCTGCCAGTAGAGATGGGAACGCCAGATAGATTGGGCCCTACAGGCTCTGAGGAAAACTCGGATGATGACATGCAGTTCACTATGAGAAGATTTCTTTCCAAGAATGATGTGTCTCTCGTGAGTAGTGATTCGTTTCCTAGCAACTCAGGTAGTACCTCCCCCAATGTTCCCTGGGTACTTTATAACAACCATTGTCAATTTTTGTCTAAGCTAGTTAAAGTTATAAAGGTCCACAATTTACACATTTCCTATAGGGCTTGTCCCTCTAGTGGTAGAAATAGTAATTATAGATTGGGTCCCCAAGGATCATCACAATCGGGTTCCCAAGTCTTCATACTTGTTTTATCAGTTCAACCATGTATGGTTGGTAACATGGCGAGATCCTTCACTAGATATTCTGAATTCTCTAGGAAAGGGAATGAAGATGTCGAACAACATTGGCACCTATGTGAGGCCATCTAGAGAGCTCACCAAACTCTAGATGCCACAAAGGTTATTTAATTCTAGACAACTCTTCGAGATAAACCACTGAGATGGTCCATAAAGTATTCCACACTATAACAAAATCCAACAGTAGATAGTGAGGTTCGGTGGGAGTTCATTCAAGAGTTTAAACTGCCTCAAACTAACCATCAAGGGCAATCAAAATTGTGGAAAATTAAGTAGAGGGAAGGTGAAACCACATGGGAGATGATGAAAATATATAAGTATTCTATTGGAAAGCTAAGCTACCCTATTGATCCTAACCATCAGCGGGATTGGTTTATCAAATCGCTGTTGACACTCACCTACACACCGCTGACTCAACAGAAGATTGATATTTTGCAGGACACCCTATAATAGGAAATAGGAATCGATGCCATGGTAGGATACCCACATGAAAATCGAGGAGGAATGCTCTCCCACAAACCCACTCTCATAGGATTGCAACATCAAGTCACTGATTAGACAGAGAAGTTAAGGAACATGAAGACTGCACATATGGTGTACCAACTTCCATGTTGAGGGGCACCATGCCATGGATTGCCCAATACTAAGAGGCATGAACACTCCCTTTGTACTGGAAGAGACCTCCACATATTTACCCTCTGCCAAAGTTGCACAAGTTGGTACGCAAGGGTTATATGCAAGGCACATGTAGTTCCATGCTTTTCCTAACCAATAGGGTGCAACTCCAACTGAATATTATGAAATTTGCAGGAACTACGGGCATCTCCCTCACCTCTTTCAAATTTTATAGAAGTATTAAAATGTCCAAAACAATGTTTTTTAGTGAGTTTTTTGGTTTACCTACTCACCACACTGATTAGTGTAGGGAATTAGATGCCTTAGATGACTGACTAAATCATTATGCTTACAAGATCAATGAAGATCCTCAGGGACGAGGAGGTGGAGGAATAAGGGGGGCAGAGAACATGAGGTAGAGGTCTAATTAATTGTTACAATTGTGATTAATAGGGGCATGTTGCAAGAGATAGTCCATTGCCTAGAAGACCTTGGTGCTCTTAGTGCATGGTCAACAGGCATGCAACTGAAGACTGTCCAAAGCTAATTATTAGATGGGAAGAGTGTGACTCCCAAAGGTGAAAAAATGTAATTAATATCGAACTAATGGAACCCAAGACAGATCTCCTTTCAAACATTAATATAGTCACCTGGGGAGGGAAGAAGACAAGAGCTAACTTGGGAGTTGTTAAACAACTAATAATTATAAAGCCAACCTCACCAAAGCACTCATATGATTCTAGCTAGTAGAAGTAGTATCACAAAGAGGCTACATAGATTTTTAACAAATTAACTCCAACTGTTGAGCTCCAAGGAGAACAACGAAAACCTTCAAAATCCAGAGGCTTGAACCTATTGCAACATAATTCCCAACCTATAGCAGAATGATTCAGGCTGTTTCTACAGATTGTGAACGAGAAGCAAATTCTCGGAAAGTTGCGAGAAAATATTAAAGTTGTTTTCAATGATGGGGTGGTTGGGGAAGGACTCATTTCCACCAATTTACCTAGAAGACACTTCACATGGGTCTGCAAGAACAAGAAGAGAATGGGGAAGGAGTTCCAGATTGATGCCCAGATTGTAGGCTTTCATATCAAGGATGCAATGTTATAATTGCGTTCAGATGTGAATATCCAGCCAAGGAAAACCTAGGAAGCCTTGGGAAGGCCTATATTAGCGTTCTCTCTGATTTTTTTACATGTGGAAAACTAGTATTGTATCCTCCCACATGGACGTCTAGAGGATGTAGAGGTTGACATAGTAGGGGTAAATACTTATGTTGACTTCGAGATAATAGATATTATGGGAGACAAAGGCCCCTATTTCGCATTGTTAGGAATAGATTGGGCCTTTCAAAATTATGCAATATTTGATATGAGGGGGACAATGACCTTTGAAGTGGAGGGAGCTAGGGTGATATAGCTGTTGGACCCATGTCAAGGGTCGAGGTTCACCGGGCCAATGAATGATAGGGATGAACCTGATTTGTTGGACCAGTTATACCGACTGGCGACAAGAAAAAGGGAAGGCTATATTAATCCTACAATAGGAGGATCTATCGATTGGATAAGTGTTTAGAGATCTGAAGCTAGATCTGAGGCTGCATGGGATGGCTGGTAGCATAGCAGAAATGAGATCAACACTAAGTGTTGCACCACAATCCACTGTATCAACTGAATTGGTACTGAGGTATGAGAATTTTCTATTTTTAATGGAATTTCCCTAAACAGAAGCCAAAATTAGCTTCAATTGGGGACAATTGAGATGAGAAAAGTACCAAGGAAATCTTCACTCTCCTAAGAGAATATAAATATTGGTACACTTCATCCATTGCAAAGCTTAAGGGGATTAAGGGAGAGATAGAAGAGATGTAGATTATGATTAAACCTAATGTAAAGCCAATGAAACATTGGCCATAGAGATTGAACCAGAGGGTTAAAGAGAAGGTGAAGAGGGAAAGAGACAAAATGTTGGATACATGGCTCATCTTCCTGATTGACGAGGCTGAGTGGGTCAGTGAAATTGTTATACAGAACAAAAAGTACTTTGAAGAAATCCAGGTTTGTGTGGACTATAGGAGTCTGAACAATGCTTGTGTTCATGACCCTTTCCCCACCACTTTCAATGATGAATTCCTAGACAATGTGGCAAGAAATGAAGCTTACTCTTTCACTTATAGATTTTCTGGTTACCACCAAGTCCATATTGCGGAGAAGGATAATAAGAAAACTACATCCACGACTGAATAAGGATCATATACTTACCATGTCATGCCTTTTGGACTCAAGAATGCGCCAACAATGTTCTCGAGGATTGTAATTGCTGTCTTTGGAGACCATATTCAAAGGTTTCTTGAGGTTTACATGAAATATTGGACCATCTACAGTTTACTAAAAATACACTCCAAATTTCTCCAAGTGATGTTTGACCATTGTAGACAACTGTATATCTTTTTAAACTTGAATAAATGCATATTTGTTGTCCCTTTCAGAACACTTCTGGGGCATATTGTATGTAAACAAGGAGTATGTGTCGATCCCACTAAAGCTGTAGTAATCCTAAATATGCCCCCACCGACAAGTGTTAAGCAACTAAGATCCACCCTTGGCCACACAAGATATTACAACAAGTTCATTCGCAACTATGCCTCGATCACTGCACCACTAGAAAAGTTACTGAAGAAATCTAAAATGTTTGCATGGTCTGATGAGTGTGAAGTTACTTTCAATGTGTTAAAGGAAAATCTGACAAGTTCACCAATTCTGGTTTATCCAGATTGGAACAAGCAATTTCATGTCCATATCGACATATTGGGAATTGCCTTGGGAGTTGTTTTAGCTCAGCCCAGAGATGGAAATCTTGATCACATGATTTACTTTGCTAGTAGAAAATTGTTGATAGTGGAAAGGAACTATACCATAACCAAATGTGAAGCACTTGTGATGGTGTACTCACTACAAAATTCCGACATTATCTTCTAGGGGGCTCGTTCAAGTACTTCTTTATTGATTATTCTACTTTGAAGTACCTAGTGAGCAAGCCTATACTCAAAGGAAGGATTTGTATATGGCTTCTATTATTCCAGGAGTTCACATTTGAAGTAATCATCAAGCTAGGAAAATTGAACGTGGGTCTTGATCATCTTTCTCGTCTAGAGTAGGTTGAAGCTAGGGGGGTCAGTAGATGATCAATTGCCAAATGACGACTTGTTCTGAGTTGAGGCCATACTATACTACTTGGAAGACATTGCATTATTCTTAGACACAGGAATATATCCGAAGGAGTACACGGCAACACAACGGAGGCACATGGTGTTTCAAGTTGTAGATTACCAATTGATTGCAGGACAATTATACAAGATGGGCCTTGACGAGATATTGTGACGATGTGTTCTTAATCATGAGAAACATGATGTATTATGGGAATGCAATTTGGGTTTTGCAGGTGGAAATATGGTTGAGAAGGCCACCATGAAGAAATTGTTGCAAGAAGGACTCTAGTGGGTCAAACTTTTCCGAGATGCAAAGGAATACATTAAAAAATGCAATGTTTTCAACACATGGGAAAGCCATCACACTGGGATGAACTTCCCTTACAGTTGGTACTAGCATTGCAAGCATTTGAGAAATGGGCAGTCAACTTTGTGGGACCCATTAATACTCTTGCATGTCACTCCCATGCTAGGTACATTATCACTGCCACATATTACCTTACCATATGGGTTGATGCTACACTAGTTAAAGATTGCACTACAGAAATTGTTCCAAGGATCATCTTCGAAATAATTATCACTCGGTTTGGGTTCTCCCAAAGCCTCACAAGTGACCATGGGACCCACTTCATTAATGAGGTAGACGCTTCATTATTGTAGAACTTTATGATCTAGCACCATAAGAGCAACCCATGCAACCCTCAGGCAAATGATACTGTGGAAAATTTTAGCAAAATCTTAGAGAGGGGCCTCACTAAGATATGCTTTGCTAACCGTAATGATTGGGATGAGTAGGTGTTGGCTAAATTATCATCTTATCATTGAACTGCCAAGCACCTACACAAGTATATTCCCTTCCAACTTGTTTATGGTTGAGAAGTCGTAGTGCCCACCAAGTTCATTATCCCTGAACCTTTCATTACATGGGTTACTCACATGACAAAAGATGAATCAATTAAAAAATGCTTGGATGATCTCTAGGAGTTGGATGAAGCCAGATTCTTAGCATATTCCCACCAAAATTTCGATAAGGAGAGGCAGAAAGCATGGCACGACCGAAATATAAAGAGAAAACCCTTTACAGTTGGGGATCATGTTCTCTTATATGAAATCAAGTTCTTAAAACATCTTCGAAAGTTGAGAATACATTGGTTAGGACCATTCATTTTTTTGGAAGTGAGAGAATGAGGAGCTATCAAACTCACACAACTGGTTGGAGTCCTATTTCCTGACTAGGTTAATGGTGCATGCCTGAAGCCCTTATTCGAGACAACCGGTCCTACATAAAAATGTTTTGATCTTTGAAAGTGGATCATATTTAGGTATAGGTAGAGTCAATCAGTTATATTAGTGTGTCAATATCTTCAATTGCGTCAGTTATTTTAGTTGCATCAATTATTTCAGAAGAGTCAGTTAAGAATAATTTTTTGTCAGTTATTTTAGTAGTGTTAGTCGAGTACATCCCTCTGCAACTGTTTGTGGTCGGGGAGTCACATGTATAAATAATATTATCCATAATAATTAGTAATAATTCCCTACGTCACTTCTAATTTGGGCTAAATCTCTCCCATAATATTCTTGACATGATCCATTCATCAACTTCTAGGAACCTGCCATCATATCATCATAATTAACCATCATCCCCAGCCTCCTTTTTCAGTCGGGCCAGGTCTAGGTCACAGCCATCATTATTGCCATGATTCGAATCGAGTATAGAAATCTACTGTATTAATTAGTAAATTAGTCTAATCAAGACCATCGTGTCGGGTATTTCTACTTAGTTTTCATGGGCAACAATAAGTTCTTCATAGGAAAATCATAGGTGGTTGAATTGCCCAGTCCAGATTTTGTGTTTAATTTTCCCGGTCCTTAGCCCAAATTCAAATCCCCTATGTCTATTGTGTATCGTCACCATATTCTAACCATGACTAAGGCCACCATAATCTTTATTCCAGCACCTGAAACCAACTCCAAAGACACTGAAATAGAGCCTCTCTGTGACAAATATTATAAGGTTTCACTTGTCAATAATGACCTCTTAGACTCTTTCCATTTCCTAGCGCTCAAGCGTGAAGTTTATACAAAAGGTGTTACCAAATCACACAAAATCTAGATATCTAGAATCAAAGAGGATTTTAGAGGCCTACAGAGATTTATGTTGCTAAACTTGTGAATTTTACTAGTGTTCAATACTACAGGAGTAAGAATGCAATGTACCAAATTTATCTTCAGTCGAATGCATGGGGATTCTCTCTAGCTTGACAAGAAATACTACATAAATGATAGTGACATTAAAAAGACTCACAGGACTATCTGCTGCAGGAGCCATAGTGTCATTTTCATTCCAAAATACTTCCAAGCGGGGAAAGAAGATGGGTGATGACAACTACTACAACAAGTATGATACTCAGTGTGGTAGTAACGGTGCCCTTATTGAACCAATTAATAATTCTACCATCAACATTTCCTGTTATACAATTTTTGGAAAGCCCATGCGCCATTTATCAAGGGTGAATGCACCCTAGATACCATCTTAGTAGCAGAAGCTTGTGTGTAAGGCACACAATTAAATTGGTGCATTTTTATGTTAAATGAGCTCCTTGAAGCTTGTGAAGATGTCTACAAGAGGGAAACATCTATTATATATGGATATCTCTTTTTTTCCTTAGATATGATGAAGTGGTTCCCACTAGAAGGTAGAGATATAGCACCATTTGTCGAGGAACAACCCCTTCCACTCAAACATTTACCATGGAAAACTTCCGGGGACCCTAGCAGAAATGAAATTAATGAGGTTTCTTTTTCTATATGGTACCATAAAATGTTGCCTGTCACCAAATCCAAGCCCAGGATCCCATTGTTGCTCCTAGATGAATATTTAAAATATGTATGGTTTGGTGTAAGTCATAAAAACACTTCGGTTCAACCTAAATGTGTCAACCCAGACACGTTTTAGATGTGTGCTTAGTCGTTTGTTCTCTCAGAGGAGGCATGCCATACTGAAGCCACATCCTATCCTAGAACTGTTATAGAATTTTAGGATAGAAAGATGACATATTCATTAGAAGGGAAGGGATGTTTCCTAAGCCACTACTTGGAAAAACTCCTTCCACCTCCCAAAAGCGGAGAGAAGAAGAAATAATCAATCTAGTCCTAAATAAGCTTGAGACAAATATGATATCCTTATGCAATACTCTAGAGGATCTTGGGGCATCACTAAGTCCTTTCCTTTCCTTTTCTGAATTTATCAGTGTTAGTCCAATTGCTTCTTTGACCTGTAGCCCAAACATTGCTTCAATCCCCTTAGTGGGTCCCTATTCTCATACTAAACCCACCATCTGAAATACTCACCCACTTGGGTCTAGGCCACCACCAATTTCCAAGAAACTAATTAAAGCAACCTCTACTCAAGTCATTGATCTTACTGGCGAAGAACTCCAATCTCACACTAGCAAACCCATCATTGAAGAAAACCACAAGAAAACCCATAGTCCACATCTGTTGTATCCTCAATGTCGCACAATCCATCACCCTAAATAGCCTCCACCTTAGCCACCATTTCATACATTCCTCCATCTCAAAATCTTTCTAGCATTGAAAAAATAAATGGAGGTAGACTTTATAATCTAATCCATTACATATACTAGCAATGAACCACTCACAGTTCCCCCTACAAACACATAATATCTTACTATGCCTCTATTATCTTTACTACTAGCACCAGACCCATTAAAGGAAACCAGTCAAAATATCGGCTCAGAACACCAAGTCAAAAATACAATACACACCTTTCCCCTAACTTCCAACCAAGCCTCCCTTCCACTATCACAATCCAGCCCATACCATATCAGTACTCACACCACCGAGCCATCGCAGTGAGAGACCTCACCCCAAGGGCAGTCTAATAAATTAGTTTCTAGTGCCTAACCACTACAAAGTCGGTACCCTACAACCACTACTACGACCCCTGATGACATCCAAAGTTGGTTGTTGTCTCAATTGTTTACTTTCATTCAACTAGTTGCACGCTACACAGAGGCGTTGCACAAAAATCTAGCAGCCAAACATGAGTAGCATAAACAACAAATTATTTCCATTGTAGAAAAAAGAGATCAATTTCTTTAGGAGAAGAAGACGCTACTGAATTAGGTTGACAAAATAAGTGAAAATATTTAAGATCTCTACCGAAATAGTCATAGATGCACTCGAAGACTTTTCAGCCTAAATTATTTCAGAATGCTGCAATCATATCAAAAATTCCTACACCGATCTCATCTCAACAAACGAAGATCTCAAAAGAACTAATGTCACCACTCAAAGGGCACTACTAGATCTAGCAAGATGGAGTAGAAAATCACTAAAGTAACTTGTCTAAAATCCTTTATCATCTTGGTTATGGGGGAAGCTAAAGCACTCTTAGCTCAAGTTCGAGACTGGTCAAGTTTCCTTGTAATGAAAAATAAACTAGTTTACTCCTTACACCAATAGGCTAATTAACTCTTCAACCAAGCCATGAAAACTCAACCAAGCCTAGAGGATGTCGTCAAAAAGCATATCCATCAAATTAAAGATGAATTATGTGAGGCAAAGACTCTGCTCCATGACGTTAAGCCACTAGCGCAAACCCATTTGTAGAAGCTACAACAGATTAGAGTGGAGGCAGAAACTTAATGGAATTCCCTCTTGATGGCACACCCTACTCAACCAATAATCGAACCCACAGCATAATGCATTGAGAAAGCAAGCACTATCATAGGTTCATGGTAGGCGACACTCACTGAATACACACATTTCAAGACCACAACCACCCAGTTTGTCCCAGAGTTGGATCCTTTGTTTGAAGGAAAAGGCCAAGAAGTAGAAACACTGGTAGTAGGAGCACTACGATAGTAAAAATCACTAGTATAACCAACAAATTATTGACTCAGGGACAAGTCAATGGATTGTGGTCAAGGCATGTTGGGTCCTTCATTTTGGAGACAAAGTTTTTTCATGTTTTGATGGTTGACCATATTTTAACCAAAGGTGAGTGATGGGAAGTCACGGAGAAGGAATCTGCAAAATTCTAGCAGTTGTAGAAGATCGGTTAGGGAAATTAGGGTACATTAAGTCACACGTGAGCTGGAATGTTCATTGACAATCGAGGAGGCAGCTCCAGTAGAGCAACAGAGGAAATTGAAAAGGAAAGGGTGGAGAATCCAAGGAAGAAAGAAACACTCCAAGAAAGCAAAGTGCTTAATAAGGCTAAAGACAAAGCTAGCGAGAGAGAGAAGTGTGTCGAAATGTTGTCGTAGAGCCTATTAAGCCCGCATGATTATGTAATCACCTAGTCATATATTCGCTTATATTCCTAGTCTCTATTTTATCGAGAAGGCTTTTGAGCCAAATGTACTGATGTAATGTTGGCTAAAACTAATAAAAGAAGAAGTTACAAGGATGTCTGATAGTCTTCTTGTGTTCGGTTTATGTGTCCCCTTTTTAAAAAAAAATGCATTTATCAGTGTATTCTATGGTTATTCGAATATTTTAGCTATTTTCTTCTACCATGGTTGCATATCTGATGCCTTGGTTATGATTTTAATGAGTATTGGTAGCCTTCATGCGATTTCCCTAATGCCTAGTTCCAATCCCTTAACCAAGTAAGGTTTCAGTGCACCTCAGGTGAGATGCCTTATTCTTCTCGAGTGAGGTGAAAATGTTAACGCTACGCTAGACTACAATGGACCCTTTGTTGGCTCCTTTTCCTGGACCTAGGGTCTCAACCTGATCACCATTTTTCGCCAACAATACTTATTCCTACTGTTGTTGTGACTTGTGTATACCTCTTTCTACAGTTTCTCAAGCTTCGGTTGAGTTTGTTTCATTGTTTGGACATTTCATTCCCATCTTCTCTCTAACATCTTTTCATTCAAAATCTAAGAGCAAAAAAATTCATGGTGGTAGTCGGGCCCACATACAAGATGGGGTTCCTATCCCAAATATTGTGAGGTCTAATTGCGACTTCATACTGGGGAGACCCCCTAAATTTTGGCAACATCCAACATCATCAACATTTTGGTGGAATACAAAGAAATTATTGGTTATTTCTTGCTGCTCCATGACAAAATTTTGGATCCAATATTGAATGTATAATGCTAGGTGAAATTCCTTAAATCTATATCTCTTGCCCAATCAAAATTTGAATAACTTGTCAACTCAACATTCAAATCATTAGTTATTCAATACAAAAAAAATTGTCTTCTTCACATATCGAAGGACTCTCTTGGCTACTTTACAATGAATTTCATGTGACTTAGCCATGAATTGACTAAGTATGTTGACTGGATAAGCAATATATGTTCGGGTTGTAGTTAAGTAATTTAGACTTCCCACCAATTGTGTATACAATGTGCCATTAAATTCTTTTGTTTCATCATCACTACCAAGTTTAGCATTCTATTCCAATGGTGTCAACTTTGCTTTACATCCATTCATATTGAATATCTAACTAATTTCTATGTATATTTACTTTATGTGACCAAGGTTCTACTATTACTATCCAAACTCTAGACCTAAACAATAATGCAACTCTCCGAATATTCTTCATTTCAAAATCCTATGGCAAACAACTTTTGATCATTTCAATTAACTGGGTAATATTTTATGTTACGATAAGATCATCAACATATACAAAAATCAAAACAATATGTCCTTTTTCATCCATATTGATATGCATATTTAGATCTCCTTTACTTTTAGTAAAATCGTGTTGAAAGAAAAAATTACCAATCTTCACATACCATGACCTAGGTGTCTATTTGAGTCCATAACATGATTTCTTTAACCTACGAACAAAATGTTCTTGTCCCTGTTATATAAAAACTTTTGGATGAACAAGATAAACTTCTTCCTTTAATTTTCCATTTAGAAATGTTGACTTAACATCTAATTGATTTAGCTTCCAATTATGCTTATTAGCCAAAGAAATCATCATTATAATGGTATTCAGTTTACCTACAAGTGAAAAAGTATTTCCATAATCTATCCGTTCCTTCTACAAATAGTCATTTCCTATCAGTCTAGCTTTATATTTATCAATAGTTCCATCAACATTAAATTTAGTTTTGAACTACCATTTTGAGCATATGGGAACTTTATCCTTTGGATATTCTTTCAATTCCCATGTTTCATTTCTTGAAATAGAATCATATTCTTCTTTAATGGAATTCATCATTTATTTATGGTATTTGGCTTTCCTAGAATTTTAAGGTTCTAATATATTCATTACTTGAGTAATTAATGCTTAATGTTTATACTTAATTGGTGTTTGAATTTTCCTTGTTGATATTTGCAATGGATCATTTCCTTTTGGAGTTGCTTCACTTCCTCTTGTTGTGCTAGTAGCTTCAATGCTACCTTGTTCTTCAACATCAACCTATTGATCTTCATCTTCTTATGTTTTGTTGTATTGAGGTAATTTCCATACATTATGCTCTCCCTCTTTGGAATACTATCTTTACATTCATGAAATATGAAATCTCTACTTGCAGAGACTTTGTGATTCATTGGATCATACATTTTATAAGCTTTATAGTCAGAAGAATAACTAATAAAGATGCATTTGATTGCCTTGGCATCAAACTTTATCCTATCTTCTTTAGAAATGTGAGAAAATGTTGTGCTTCGAAATATTCTCAAATTGCTCACTAATGGTTTATAGCCATGACTTGATTCATAAAGTGTTTTATGCTCTATACATTTTGTAGGACTTGTATTTGTCAAATATACAACAATATTAATTTCTTTAGCTCAAAATCATTAGACAATTTTTTACCTTTTTATCATGCTTTAAGCACATTTAACTTAAGTTATGTTTTTCCTTTTTGCTACACTATTATGTTCAGGAGTATGTGGCACTATAAACTATTGCTAAATTCCATGGTTTTTGCAATAGTTGATGAATGGCCCTAATGTGTATTCTCTCCTTTAATTCAACCTGGGGATATTGATATATTAACATGTTTTCTTTTCAACCATATTTTAAATTCTTTAAAGTATTCAAATACATAAGTTTTTATTTTGATAAAGTAGACCCATGTGTATCTAGCTTTATTATTAATGAGTATAAGGAAATATGAAGGATTTCTTAGTGAATTATTTTGTATGGGACCACACACATTACTATGTATTAGCTCAAGAATTTCCCTGTTTCTCTTTTCTGTTCTTGTAGGAAACTCTTCAATATGTTGTTTTCTTAATGCACATCCTTCACTTTCAACATATCATTCTTAAAATTTGGGAGACCCTCCACAATTCCTTTCTTTTGAAATAATGCATTAGATCAAGAAGACTGAGATGACCATACCTTTGATGTTGTAATTGGTATACTACCATGGTTGTAGATACAAATCAAACCATTCCTTACTACATGTCACTAATGAATTGAAGCACTAGAGTCAATAAGCTGTGCATTAACATCATCACTTTTGGTTGATAAAGCAACATCTAAATGAATAATTTTGATATTTTTAAGACTATCACTAACCGTGGCTTTCTTACCAACAAAATTTCCTAAATGGCTTCTATGTTTGGACTCATCAAATTTCTTTTCTACATCCAATCTTTGTTTTGTTATTGTATCACCAGTTATTAGAATAAGAACTTCTTCCTCATTTTGTTCCTTTATAATGACAAGTGGAGCCTTATGAAGTACCCTACCTGATCTAAGACTAATATTACTTAGATCAAGTGGAGTAATAATATGGGCATGAAAATTTTATAACTTAGTAT
The DNA here is from genome assembly GCA_000404065.3 of Pinus taeda. Classification (NCBI taxonomy): domain Eukaryota; kingdom Viridiplantae; phylum Streptophyta; class Pinopsida; order Pinales; family Pinaceae; genus Pinus; species Pinus taeda. The sequence goes on along the minus strand of APFE030240914.1, from coordinate 22,882 downwards.
TGTAAATGGGTTGAGTTACTTTATTGTTATGATTTGGTATGCGTTATGAAATTAGTCGATTAGTCCTAAGGATGCTGAGTAGAAGGTAATCATAATTGTTGTGATTTGGGTTTTTGTTTTTGAGGTGGAGGTTGATAGGGTTTCTTGATATTGAGCTTGAAATAGAGGAATTTTTGGGAATATTAAGGATATTCTTGAGGATACTATGTATATTGTTGAGAATATTGTGGAAAGTTTGGCATACCACCATTAGCTAATCCTTCCCATTCTTGTTGCCAATGTTGGTATTGGCTTGGTTGTTGTGGCCATGTTTTCCAAGGCATGCAGATATTCCATTTTTGTTGTGTATATTGATGATAATAATTTAATTGTTGTGTAGGATTTCGAAATGTACCTAGTGTTCATGGTTGCTAAGGTCTCCTCAGTGCTACAAGATAATTGTTTCTTGTAGGTTATGTATTTCCTTCATAGATAAATTTCAAGTTACGAAATTATGAGAAATTTGTTGTTTCGTGATTTTTTTCACATATTACAAAAAATTCAATATTATTTAAGGGAGATCACATAAAGAATGTTTCTTTCTACATTTAGGAAAAAAATTAACAAAGATTCATCTTCATGTTTTTTCTTTTGTTGGATTTTCAAGGTATCAATTTGTTCACTAAAATTTCCTAGAATATCCATTTTAATTGTTTTTGAACAAATTACCATTTCATCTCTACTTGTTGAAGAATGTAACTAGTGTTAGTCTTCATAATTGTATTTGATTCATGATGTAATGTATTTTTCAAATAAAAAGAAAAGAAAAGTATATAAAAAGAAAATTATTATTTAAGCATGGATTTCATGCTTGATTAGTTTTAGGTCAAACCTCCATTTAAGGCTTCTAGGATTGAGTCATAAGTATATGGCATTGTCATCCTAGTCTGGACCCTTATTAGGCATTGTGTATCAAAGAAACAAAATTATTTTGTATGAAATTGAGTCATCTTATCCTCCTCCATTAAGTTTTCATGTCTACCATTCATGTCGGCCTTAAGAACAAATTGAAAAAACTATAAATACCCTTGCATTTGACCTATTGAGGAGGAAATTCACTAATATAAATTTTATCTACAGCTACAAGAAGAGATGAAGTACACAATACTTAAAAGAAAGAAAGAAAGTCACATGAAGGAGATTAGAATTCTAGAAAATATTTGGAGCTCTCATAATTTTCCACACATGCAAGGTAGACTAAGACTTTGTTGCAGGGCTGAAAAGTACAAACTTTGTTGTAGGGCCAAAGATGTAGATAGTAGAATGGACCTAGACCCTAGTTCATCTTTGTTTTGGAGAACTGATCTACATTGATGTGAATACATGAAGGTTGGTTTGATCGATGGAAGGAATCCTTTGTCTAAAGGTCTTAATTGTCTCAAATTTATTTAAATCTACTAGTGGAAGACTTTGACTGGGTTTTCCCCTTTATAGGGATTTTTCCCTGGTTGAGTGCCTATATTTGGTGTCCATTTGCCTTTGATGATCTTCATGTTGTTGGTAATTAGAGAAATTTTTGGTACATTAGAGAAATTTTGAGGTGTAAAATGGACTTCCTAAGGAATATTACAAAAAAATAGTGGAAATAATAAAATAAGGTTATATTACCTCATCATGTTTTGGAGGGAAAAAAGAAAAACTACTTTTTCAACTCGTATTTTCAACTTATCTCCCTATTATTTTACTCAAATTTGGAGAGGGAGTACTCATTGGATGCATAATTTAATTTTTCATCTAAGGATTAACCATGTTGCATACTTTCGATGGACCCTGCTACATGAAAAATGTGAAATACATTAAAAAACATGATTGTAATAACATTTTTTCATGTATTTCACAATTTTCATTTAACAGTGATCTGAAAATATCGGAAGAAGATCGTTCTCTGACACTTGAGAAGATTGAAAATGGGTCTTTAAAACATCATGTTAATTTGGTGTTCCCTCAAGCATGAATTAGTTCACATGTGCAAATTAACCATAAAGAACATAACATAGATAATCACACAAATAGCAGGAACAATGACACCAAGGCTGATGATCGAGTTCACCCCTCCTGGGCTATGTCTCTGGGCCTTGCTCAAAAGGCTAGGACACTCATATTCCAGTATTTAAAAAGAGTTACATCAATTTCCCGTTTACAATTGTGGCTATTTCCCTTGCAAGGAAATGTTCTCCTACAGAGAACTCTCATTAATCACTTGACAATCTACAATCAACATGTCATCTACAGCAAAACAAGGAGTCTCTTGCAAGGACTCTGTAGAGTTCCATAACTGTTTTGTTTTGACACCCTTTTTCCACCATTTTCCTCCTTTTCATCATCACTATCAACTCAATAAAGACAGTAAATCATATATTTTAATAAGGTAACAACTATTACATGTCTTATTTTTCATATGCGTTAATGTTCCTTATTGTTATATTAAATATTGCATTAGCTACATAATTAACATGATTATGTAGCCATTTTATAAATCTGCAGGTACCTCCATGGTTCACGGGGTTCTGGTGCACTAATGAAGCAACTAAGCATATGAATAGTTGAGGATTGATCCCCTCATGGATATCCTCCTATTCGCCTGAGCCAATTCACCAAAGGGATCACACAGTGGCACGGTCAACGATACAGGTTAACACATAGCAGCAAGAGTCTAGGCACAACACGTTTTCTCGATTTTCCTTCCAACTAGCAAATCGATGAAATAATGTTTTTCCTATTTAAGTTTCATATTTGAATTAGGATTGAACATCATACCTATATGCATAGAAGTCTAAACATATTGAGCATGCATATTTATATAAATATGTATCCTCTGTAAATGATATCAGAGGAGGAATATTAATTTAATTGCTGAAGAAATTGTGAACCAAACCTTCGTTCTTGCATTAATTTGAAGTTACTTTTCTAATTCAATGCATATGTGATTGTGAATCATACCTACTAGATGCGGAGGCTCCCTGCAGACAATCAAGGTTTTAGTTTATTTTCATTTCATTCTTTAGAATTGCTTTCATTCAATTGCTTTCTGTTATCACTGCATTTTAGTTTAAATTACTTCACTGTTTTCCTTATTTCGTATAAATTCAGTTATCTCGTTTACCATTTCACATTTCATTATGCTTGCAGTCGTTTAATAGATTAGTCCTTCAATGTTTTTCACTTTATCATAGTCAATATTTCCATGCTTTCTAGATTTATTATTTATATCACTTTGCAGTTTGTAATTAGAGACTTCTTTCATGATTTTTGAACTCAGAATTGTATAGATTTCGTAGACACACTCTCGAATTTCAATACTCTGTTTCATAGCAGCAAGTTGTTTATATAGATTCATAATTTTAGGATGAATAATATAAGATATTTTAGAATGATACTTAATTAGATATGATTTAATAAATTGATCTAACAATAGTTTAACTTCCATTTGTTCTAACAGTAGCTTAACTTCCATGTATTAATTTGTAGAAATTTAATTCTACTAAAAATCTAGATAACAATGAAAATATGAAAACAAACATAACCATCATCTTACTAAATGAAAGAGTAGGCTTCTAGCATGTATAGTGCACCTGCACTTCATAAATTTACCAACTCTTGTCGATAATTTATTCTTGCAATTTAAGAACATTAAATTGAACAAACATTTCGGCGTCCTTGGCGGGGAAGTGTAAATAGAAGCCTTAAAAAAAAAAAATCCTACATCATCACTCACTCCACCATGAACTCGTAGTGCTACACCACCCACACAAACTTGAATTCCATCCATAGTAGGCCAATATAGACTTCCTGGAGTCTTAAGATCCGAAATCCAATCTAAAGGTTTGCCAAATTGATCAACAAAGGTTGTGATAGAGGAAGATCCTACATCTCGAACAACTGGAATAATTTTTCTCTGTTAAACTGGAGAACAACTTCTAGCTCAAGAGTTAGAAGTTCATTCTGAAGAAGAAAAGGAATAAATTTACTTCAAACCATTGATAGAGGAACCAAAAGAACTAGAAGAGAAACTAGAAAATCCTGTTGTAGAACCAAATATCTCTTCTAAAGAATCCATTATGGCTAAATAAGGAGAAGGAAAAGTACACAACGTTAATGGTGAACAACATAGGATTGGAGGAGGAGGAGGAGGAAATAGAGGAGGTGGAAGAGTGGGTGGTAGAGGTAGAGGAAGAGGAGATACAGAACCTTTTGGATTCCCTATCCTTGATGAGGATACAACATTAACAATGAAGAACATCTCACCCTCTATTCTCCCCAATTTTCATGGAATAAGAAGTGAAGACCCAGAGACATTTATCTTTGAATTTGAAGTATTATGTAGATCATATGATTATCTGCATGATGCTTAAAAACTAAAATTGTTCCCTACTACCTGAAAGGGTGCAAGATTAAAATGGTTTATGAGTCTAGAAACAAATTCTATAAGGACATGGGCACAAATGAAAGATGAATTCTTAGAGAAATATAAGGATTATTGTATGCCTCATAGAATCAAATATGTATTCTTCAAAATGGTACACAAAGAAGATGAGAATCTTAAAGACTTCGTCGAGAGGTGTTTATAATATCAAAAGGGCAAAAATGAACAATCTAGACGAGGAAACTTTGAAAGTTCTCTTACTCAAATCCATTAAAGATGAGCGGATTGATCTTCTCAATTTAATGGTAAAAGGAGATATTTCTCAGTTACCCTTTGCATATATCTGTGATCTATATGTACATATTTCTAGAGGTAAAGTAAGAAAAAGAAAAAGTTCAAGGGATCCTCCTTTGTAAAGAGTAAATAAATCTGCAGCTGGGACAGTAAGTATGGAAGAAATAGGTAGTTTGCTTGATAAATTTAAAACAAATATTTTAGGGAGTCTTAATGAGAAAATTGACACCCTTAAAATACAAAACAAGCAGAAAGCCGAAAATGCTACATTATCCATACTTTTTCCTACGTGTAGAAAGAAACATGTTCTAAGAGAATGTCCTTTACATTTAAAAAGTATAGAAACCTGTGTTATGTGTATAAAATCACGATACAAAATAATGTCCTTCTATACCAGGTCTTAAGGCTGTGTTTAGTGAAGAAGGAATGCTAAATCAGGTATACCCCCTTTACTTTATTGCCAAAATACCATGGCAAAATCCTCAAACAAATCAAACTCAAGGTTTTAATCCTCAGCTATTTGTACAATCTTCACAAAATAATTGGAATCCACCTATGCCATGGTTGCCTTGGGCTCAACTACCACAATCTTGGAATCAAGGATGGAAAAATCCTTATGGAAGATATTCTCAATACCAACAATATCTACCACCTTATCCAAATTTCCCACCACAATACTTCCCTAAAACCAACCAATTACCTAAAGCTCAAACTCAAAATGCAAATCCACAACTTTCTTTTCCATTTTCACAAAGACCAAATCAATTACCCATTCAACCACTTCCAAATCCAAACAATAAAACTTCACAAGTTGTTTACAACTTAGAAGGATAGAATCCTCAAACTTATATGATAACTCCATTAGGTCTGACTAATGTTCAATTAAGGTCTGATAGAGTATTAGAAAGTAAGAAACCATCTGTTTTTATCTAGGAAACAGAAAAGAATTCTCAAAAAGATAATAATAACTCTGAAGAAGAAATTTCCCTTCCTCAAATAGAAAATATTGAAATAGAAAAAAGGCCCACACATTTTAATAATACTCCTATTATAGAACAACCTTCGGTATCTGTCTGAAGACCACCTTTTCCTGAAAAGTTGAAAATCGATAAAGGATTAGAAAAACAAATCATATTGCATGATTCTGATATGTTAGATGAATTGAAAAATTTCTGTATAAAAATTCCTTTGTTACAAGCAATAAAAGAAATACCGATTTTTGCAAAAACAATTAAGGAATTGAGTACTAAAGGATCAGGAAGAAAAATAAAAGTAATAGAAAGAATTCAATTAGTCAGGAAAATTGCAGATATTATGATGGGGAAGACAACAATTCAGAAATATTTAGATCCGGGAAGCCCCATTGTAAAAACACACATCAATGGAACTGAAATACCAAGCACTCTGATTAATCTAGGAGCATCCATAAACAAAATGAGCAAACAAAATAGGGACAAATTGAAACTTCCTAATCTTCAATACACACCAACATTGTTACAATTAGAAGATAGATTTGTAATTAAACCTGATGGTGTGTTAGAAGATATATATGTATCCTTAGATTCTTGGGAATACCCTATTGATTTCGTGATTCTAACCCTGAAGAATAATTAAGGAGGAAATACATTAATTTTAGGAAGGCCATGGTTAGCTATAGCTGATGCCTTTATCAGTTGTAGATCAGGAGACATGTTTATCTCAGATGGAAGATCGACAAAGAAATTTACATTGTACCCACTTGCAAAAACAATGATAGAAGTAGAAAATGAAGAATTTATGGATGATGATAATGATATACAACTAGTTTTCACCATTTCACAAATAAATGAGAGGATAAAATTTTAAATTCAATACAAAATCATGAACCCTCTTTATATTGTGATGATAGTCAAAATTTTCAAGAACAATGTAATAGCAAATATCTATCATCCAGACAAATGCCTTTACATTCTATGGAAAAGTTTGGAAATTCCTCAATAGAAATTTTTCCAGGAAAAACCTTGAGCATCAATGAAAGCCTGCAATAATTACAGAAAAAGAAATTGGTAGAAATATTACAAAAACATTCTTCTGCATATGCATGGGAATACATTGATATGAAAGGAATTGATCCTAAAACCTGCATGCATCATATCTATATTGAAGAAAATGATAGGCCAGTTTGACAACCACAAAGAAGAATGAATCCAAATTAAAAATAATTTGTTAAAGAAGAATTGTAGAAACTGTTAAATGTAACTTTAATCTATCCAATATCAGACAGTTAATGGGATTCACCCCTTAGAGTAATTGTTCCTAAGAAAAATTGAAAATGGAGAGTATGCATTGATTAGAGGGAATTGAATAAATCAACTTTGAAAGATCACTTTCCACTTCCTTTCATATATCAACTTTTAGATGCATTAGCAGGGAAGAAATATTTCTCATTTTTGGATGGTTTTGGTGGGGATAATCAAATTCATGTAGGAGTTGAAGATCAAGACAAAACCACATTCACCTATCCATGGGGGACTTATGCTTACTGAGTACTTCCTTTTGGGTTATGCAATGCTCTAGTAACATTCCAAAGAGCAGTACTAGGACTTTTCTCTGATCTTATTCATGATTGTTTGGAAGTGTAAATGGATGATTTCACAGTTTATGGAAATTCTTTTAAAGAAGCACTTGGAAATTTAGAAAAAATTCTCATAAGATGCAGAGAAGCAAATCTTTCATTAAGTCATGAAAAGTGTTTTATGATGTTTAACGAAGGAATTGTTTTAGGTCACCATATTTCAGGAAATGGAATTAAGGTAGACTCATTGAAGGTAGAATTTATTTTCAAATCATCAATCCCAAGTTGTCAATGAGATGTTAGGAGTTTTCTTGGTTTTACTAGATATTATAGAAGATTCATAGAAAACTTCACAAAGATTGCATCTCCACTCTTCAAATTACTCACCAAAGACTGTGAATTTAGTTGGAACTCTAATTGTCAAAAGGCTTTTGAAACTTTGAAAAAAAATATCTCTGGAGCATCCATCTTAAAAGGACCTAATTGGAAATTGCCTTTTCATATATCAATTTATGCTTCAAATACAACTCTAGGAGTTGTGTTAGGACAAAAAGACCTCACTCCTTATTCCATTTATTATACCAGTAAAAATTTAACTCATGCAGAGCTAAAATATACTGTAATTAAGAAGGAGTTTTTAGTTGTCATTCATCCCATTAATAAATTTATGTAGGAATTTACAGGGTAAGTTCCTTAGATAGAAGACTAAAGGACACCGCTCACAAACAGATCACAGATCAATACACCAATATTCTTGACATGCTTAAAACCCTCAAAGAGGGAAACAATCCATGGCTTGAGCCAACATGGCCACTTCAGGCAATTTATTAATAAAAGAAAGAAAATTTACATAAGCTTCTCTCATGAATAGTCACCCTACAAATGACACTCCATGCTCTTTAAATAGAGATCATGGACCAATCGGGTGTTAAGTCATGGATCAAGTGTCGGTAATACCAAGGAGAGAATGAACTGTTAGATCACATCATGTCTAGAACATATCGTGACTGTCATATTGTAAGTTACAAATGTACATAGTAAAGAAACACACTTTACCTAACTCTACACTAGACCAAGTTATACTTAACTATTTCCTATGTGTCGGAATATCCTAACATCCCCCCTTAAGAAAAACTTGGGATAGGATTGAAGGATGTACAAATATGACACAATAGGAGAAGGAAGGAGGTGTTAGAGCCTATCCCCCCTTAGTGAAAACTTCCTGAACTCCAACCATAAATCGAAGTTTAGTAAACTTCGCCTCTGTGAGAGCCTTTGTAAAGAAGTCTGCAACTTGATCATTAGTTGAACAATATTACACTTCAAGAACATGGCCATGAATGAGCTTTCTGATGAAGTGCATGTGTAGTTCAATGTGTTTGCTGCGCTAATGTTGGACTAGAACTTTGCATAGTTGAATGGAACTTTAATTATCACACCAAAGTGTAGTCAGATGCTACTGCTGAAAACCAAAGTCTGACAGGATCTGACGAAGCCACAGGGCTTCCTTACTAGCTTCTACGGCACTGCGTTACTCTACTTCTGCTGAAGAAAAATAAATGCCACTTTTTTTCTTGCAATCCCAAGTAATAGGTCAAGAACTAAGAGTGGAGGCATAACCTGCACTAGACTTCCAATCATCAGGGTCACCAGCCCAATTGGAATCAGTGAAACCAACCAATAGAGGAGATGCTTCTGCACTGTAATGAATCCCAAACTGAACTATACCTCAAACATAACGAAGTATTATTTTAGCTGCTTTCTAATAACTTTCATGTGTTTTTTTCATAAACCGAGCAATAAGGCCAACAACAAAGGAAAGGTTAGGATGGGTAGGGGTCAAATACAAAAGTTTTCCTACAAGCCGACGGTATAAGGTAGCATCAACTTCAGGGGAAGTACAAGTGATTGAAAGTTTGGCTCCAGAATGAAAGGGAGAAGGGGCTAGCTTACATTCTTCCTTGTGAAATTGGTGTAGAAGATCACATGCATACTTGGACTGGGAAAGGGAAATACCTTCCTTGGATTGCAAGACTTGAAGACCAAGAAAATAATGCAAGTGTCCTAAGTCTGTCATTTCAAACTTCTTCTTAAGGCTGGACTTCACATGGTTTATAAGGTTTGGATCACTACTAGTAAGGATAAGATCATCAACATAAAGAACAATAATGATAAGAGACTTACCCACTTTCTTGGTGTAGACAGTATTGTTAGAATGACACCTAGAAAATCCAGTATCTAAAGAAAGCTATCCATTTTTGCATACCAAGCTCGAGGGGCTTTCTTGAGACCATAAAGGGATTTCTTAAGCCGACATACAAGATTGGAGTCTGTTTGTATAAATCTAGTAGGTTGTTCCATATAGATTTCTTCATGCAAGTCCCCATGCAAGAAGGCAGATTCAACATCCATCTGATGGACTTCCCATTTGAAAGAGGTGGCAAGGGA
>APFE030240911.1:0-25572 GCA_000404065.3 Pinus taeda | reverse complement strand
ATGCTTAGTAGTATAGTGTTCAGAAGATACAAAAGGAAACAGATGCTAAGCTGTAACTAAACTAATCTAAAAGATAAAATCACACAAAACAGTTGATTAGTCAAGGGTACGGAAGCAATAACCCATCCCTCTAGAAACTAATAAAGAAAGGAAATTAGAGCATGGACTTATAGGTCTGGGAGCTAGGCAGCGTCTTGCTGAGGCTCACTATAGCCTTAGACCTTCTCTCACACCAAAACAACGAAAGCAGGTAAATAAAACGGCAGAAGGTAAAATGGAACAACAAAATGGAAATGGAACAGTAGTAAATGGAACAACAGTAAAATGGAACAACAGTAATAAAATGGAACAACAGTAAAATGGAACAACAATAATAAAATGGAACAACAATCCTTGATGAATTATAGAACAACAAGCATCAACCATATATACATGTTCTATACTAATACAGTAATCTGAGAATGATGAATGATATAACTATGTTGCTAAACAAGGTAACGTTACTTTCAAGTCCCACAAATATTATTTCACATGGATCCAATGACAGTAACATTCATACCGACACTCTGTTACAGAAATAGCTGATTAAAGATGCAATTCAACTCTGAATAGATCTAATTATACAATGCAGAGTCATTACATGGAGAAATCATTCATATATTGGTCAGAACAGAGCATAACATATCATATAAAAGATGTATCAGACTACTGAGCAATGAAGATAAACAAAGCACACACAAATCACCGTATAATGATACAAAAGAAAGTGTCCTTCGGAGCCGGGCCCTTAGCTACCAATGGTACACCGCCTTAGGTTACTCCAGGCGCAGAGATGAAATAAACACCAAGTCTCTTATATTAATCACATCAACAAAAGTATAACAAAACCAGGTCTCAGTGAGACTCGATGATCAAAGTTTGTTCTGAAACTTAAAATTATAAAAACAGTAGTCTCCTTTGCTCAATCATGCTGTTCCTTTATATAAAAGTAATGACAGAGGTATCTAGATAATCAAAGATAAGTAAAACAGAGATCCCTCAGGATCGGAGATCCTAAGGGGTTCGCCAATCGGTTAATCCTTCTCTTTTCTTTCTCGCGTTCGCCGACTCGGTATCCCACATTCTTTTCCTGGACTATTCAGCTATGATTTGTTCGATCTTGTTCGCATCCGGTTCCCCTCTGGAGGGACATCAGTTATTCTTCCTTTGCTTCTCTCTTTTGGATGACAACTCCTTGCTTCCACGTCTTCCTACATAGAAAAACGAAAATTATTAGTAATTGAGCTTCCTTTGTCAATTCCTACACATTTTATTAAAATCCTTTATCTTCTTTGAATTCACAATGCAGAAAAGGTTACAATTATTATTGAAAAACCACTAAATTGCTTGTCAAAAGCATACCTTCCAAGTGCTCCACAGAGGAGATGTTGGGGGGAGGAGTGGGAGGATGGGGGAAGAGGTGACAGAAGAGGTGGAGGAGGAGAGGTATGGCAGGATGGGGAGGTAGGGGGGAGGGTGAGGAGGAGGTGGAAGAGAAAATGGTGGGAGGTGGTGGAGGAGGAGGGAAATAAAGAGTTTGAGGGGGAAGATGCGTAGGTGGAGGAGAAGGTGAGGGAGGAGAGAGGCACCAGAGGATGCAGTGTGGAGGGAGAGGGTGACACGGTTGATGGTAGAGGTGGAGGAGGAAGAGGTGGATGAGGAGGGCGAGGAGGGGTAGGATGGGGGGTAAGGAGGATGGGTTAGAGGGGGAAGAGAGGAATGTGTAAGAGGTGGAGGAGAAGCAAAGGAGAAAAATAATTGTAAAGAAAAAAATCATCTTGTTTGAAATTCTCCTTTGAAATTAATGTAGGGAGGGTATTTCTCTAAGTGAACCTACAATTTTAGTGTGGTGTACACATGTAAGTACCGAGAATTAAATAAGTTAGAATATTCTAGAACAACAACTCTAAACCAGACTTTAAAACAATAATGAGAAAAGAGGCTTGCCTCAACAATGTTAAGATAATTCAATTTCACAAGAATTCCTTGCATGCCTCCAGTGTCATACCTTGAGGAAACGACATTGACATTAGCATCCAATCTCCATCATTTCCATTGTAACTTACTAACTGTGCTACCATATTCCATCAAATGATCAATTGAGTTTGCTCTTAAAACAATTGCACACGACCTTGGAAACTAATAGGAATCATAGACCTTGCGATGCTATTTAATCTACATGGAGTGATATGGCTTTGTACAGGGAAATTATGTGAAGAATGCCAACAAAAGAAGAGAAATTATCTCTTTTATCCACTCACAATGTCCAACACTTGAAGTTTTCTATCCAAAACCTAACACTGCAATTACGTTGCCTACTTTTGATTTTCTTAAATACGAAAAAAATTAAGTAGGTGAATTCAAAGAAGCAAATGGTTTAATTTTGGTTTAAATAAATAATCAGAAAAGAAAATAAAAAAAATAAACTATTGTTTAAATAGAAAAATGTAGGATGGTGACCCTCAAATTTAGAAGGTTAATTCCATTCTATGAGTTGTCCCAATCTTTTTCTTCATATATAGAATAAAAATAGATTCCAAAATGAAATGTAGATAACTTATGAACAACCAATAATGTGCTTAGTCATTGTTTAGTATTACTAACATCATATTGTAAATTAAAAATTAGCACTATAATTCAAAAAGGAAAGAGTAAACTTTTACAGATCAAAAAAACAAATAACATTCTCTTACAAAATATGACATTTTTTATAAAAATACATATAAAATATCATAATTACATTGTAAAATATATTTTTTATATATTTATTCACTCATATCTAAAAAATAATAAAATTTTATAAGGTTTTATTTACTCATTTTATATAATTTAATGATAAAAATTTAATTTTATGAAATTATTTATTGTAAAATAATTTTAATTATCATGGGGAAGTTATGGGATTATGTTGTGAAACCTAGATATAAGAGAATACGATGTGTGGAATAAAGACCTAGTATACTAAATTTTTTCATTTTGTAAGCCACATTAAAATTAGGGCCAATTAGCATCCTACAACTAAAATATCTTAGTTCTATTTTTGATGTATTTATTTTAAATGTAGAAATCACTAAGAAACATCCATGCTTGTAATTCTATTTCAAATTGGTAAAAGATTCTTCAATGCTTTAGTTTATCTTCCTTACACAAGAATTTTTACACTCTTTGTTACTTCCTTATTTCTATATATAAGTGTTTTATGATTGGAAGTCTAGTTTGAATAAGTTAGCAAGAGAGGTGGTACATGTATTTAAAGACTTCTAATTAGGATTGAAAGGGTTCTTAATGACTATAACTTCAAAAAAGAGGAAACATTTGGATAGGCAATAAGAGTAATTAAACAATTGTATTAAAGTTTGTTAGCTATGGTGTGGGGAGAAAGTAGCAATAACTCTTGTATACAATTTAGACTTACGTGATTATCAAGGGTTGATCCAAAAATGGAATTCATGCATAAAAGATATTGTGTGGTTGGAATGCATGTGGTGACTAGGTAAATAACATTTTAGTGTAAACGTTTTAACAAAGTTTAAATTCAAAATTTGGACATCATAGAAGGAACCTCTAACTAGAAAATGACCACATGGAATTATCTGAGAGAGTAATAACTCCACTAAATTGGATTTATAAGTATTGATATTGCTAAAAAAAATGTAGCTCTAATAGGACATTGCTAGGAAAAAGCTTTGAAGGGTTTGGAGTGAGGATTAAATTTGCAAAAGAAAGACTTGTGGATCTTTGAAGAAGATTGTTCCTCTAACTAAAAATTGACCACATGGAATTATCTGAGAGAGTAATAACTCCACTAAATTTGATTTATAAGTGTTGATATTGCTAAAAAAATGTAGCTCCAATAGGACATTGCTAGGAAAAAACTTTGAAGGGTTTTGAGTGAGGATTAAATTTCCAAAAGAAAGATTTGTGGATCTTTGAAGAAGATTGTTTGTTAAGATCTCATGTGCTGGGATGATGAAGATGATGAGTTATTGGAGGAAGGAAAGGACATTTTAGAATAAAGGATGGGATATAGATAGAAGTGCTAGTGGTTTCTGCACATCTAGCTTCCTCCTAGAATCTCCAAATTGGAATAAAGATGAAGGATTTACCTTATGAATGTTGTGATAAGAGAGATGAAACATATCATTAAGGACCATAAAACAATCAAATATTTCAGGTAAGCCCTATTTATCCTAACAATAATAGGAGGAAAAAGATAATAAAGGTGAAATTGGAAATAATTGTCCATCAATATGGGCCCATAAAAAAAGTAAATGGTGAATCCCACATATGTTTGGTAGAGTATGAGTTATCATATTTAATGGTCGATGTAGTCAGGTATAACACAATAATATCTCGGAGTTTCACTCAATAGGAATTTAATCACCGTTGAAGTACAAGGGTCACACATACGAATAGAGAAAATAGAGAGAGTAGTGAAGGGTAGTATAATAGCTCTTAGTAGGACAAATATTGTTTGAAAAACATGAATCTTGATAAATTCCTGAAGCGAGAAAATATACATCTTGTTCATAACTGGGAGGAAACTAACTAAGATATTAAATTATTAGATACCAATTAGTATAGAATTTTTTTGGGGCTAACATTTAGAGTGGCTTAATTTTCTATGATTTTTCAAAAGAATACAATTTGTTAATTTTTATTTTATCTAAAAATGGTTTGCTCAAAATTTATACTATAAAAATATTTTAGCTTAAAAATCATTATGAATATCAATACTTTCAAGAAAACGTAACCAAACATGTTATATTATGCATAATAGGGAGTAGTAAGAATAACCAAGGTTTACAAAATTAAAAAAAAAATTCCATCCTTAAAATTTCCCCTACTTGATAGAACCCTTATACAAGAAATAAAAACATGGTTCTAGTTAAAAATGAGGAAAATATATAAAATAATTATGTGAGTAGAAAAGAAGAAAACATGAAATGTTGTTGATTAAAAATAATATGTGGGGATAATCAATGGAGAATAAAGTTGTATCTCATTCAAATTTTGCATTTTGTGAGTCTCTATGACATATTATTCATGATAATCCTCAATGCAAACAATGTGTACTTTTCATGATATTATATCTTTCGAATGATGAAATAAATTTTAGTATGCATGGAATTAATTGTATTATAATTTACTAAAATAAACATTGGATGTCTCTTTTATTTGATTGTATTTTTCTATGCACATTCAATTTTATTTCAATTTCATGGATTTATTTTATTGCAGAGAAAAGTAAGGAATTTGTCTTTGTACCTATATACTAAAAATATCACCACTTTTAGTAGAAGAGTTTCCATAGAAGGTGATGTAAGTGTTACCTAACCTAGACTATGTGTCGTGTTGATTTATCTCCCTATTAATGAAAAACATTATTACCTTTCCCATTGAATTTAAGTATATTTTATTAGTTTTCCATATATTTCAATGTGTTTACTAAATCATATTTATTAGGTTGTCGATAGCTATCTAAAATATTATTTTCAAAATTTGTACTAGCTTTATTATGTTCATGAATAAGGATTCCTGAATTTTAATTTAATTATCAATAATTAATAGGTTTGAAATCTAAATGCCAACTAAGTATTTTTAATATTACCCATGGACAAAGGATTGAGACTTATTAAGAATTTAGCTTTCATGTATTTTCCTTTTCAATTTAATTAAAAAAAAATTGCAAAATTATATTAAAATATACTATAAATAAAATATTTTGACAATAAAATGATTTATGCCTTTTATTATGACTAGTGTAATGATATAAGTAAATTATTGGTAAAATCGTATAACAATAAATCCATGAAAAACATCACCCTCTATTTAAGAATGTGTCATGGTTTGTATCTTCATCTAGTCCTGATGATGAACCATGCTTGCTGGTTAGAAACGTGTCAGAAAAATTTCTCCTATGCGATTTCTACCAAAAAAACACTTCTTAATATACTATGGATCACAAAAGCCCGAAATCAAGAATCAAAACATTAAGAAATTTCCCAAAATAAAAATTCATAAAAATTTACTAAGTTATAACTTTATTATTATCATTATTATTATTAATTGTAAGCCATCTTTTGATATTTCTATTTCATTCAAAAATAAATATTGTACACACATATTCAAAAATGAACTAGATGGCCTCACCCTACCCATAGGAAAACCAAGAATTTTTACCATCCCATGGAGTCATATGCTGAAAAAAATTTAAAAGCGTTGATCAAGTATAATAGCACTAAAAACACTGCAATATCATTCTAACCTCTAACACTAACTAGAAATTACCCATAGGCTGCTAATTATGAATAAAATGTATCAATCATTAGATGACTCAATTGGGGATGGATAATTTGCAATGGATCCCTACTGGTCCAGTGGGAGATTACATGAGATATGAATATTTGTTCTTTCCAGTCACCCTATCACATGATTCAAGATAAAAATCACCTACTTTATGTCCTGATGGAGAAAGTCTAGCTCCCCCTATAACTGCATAGGGTCTTCTAGTTCTGTTTCCATATCTTTGACCATCAATGTCTTCATTCTCTAGTATAGAAGAAAATTTTCAGTGTAGAAATTCCTTCTCTCTCTGTTTTGTCTTGGGCCTATTATAATGTTTCCCCAGTCACATGCTAGCTTTGCCCTACTTGGCTCCAGTATAAAATCAACATTTCCTCCTGTTCTTCTAGTCTTGCATCAATTTTTGATAAGGACGAGGCTCTTTATAATATTGTTGCCTCCACCTTTAGTCATTACCAACCTTCACAGACACTTCCTCTACCAGCTCGGCACTTTACACCACCTAGAATTCCATTGTTCAACCATCGTTCTTTTCCTTAGTCTCAACTTAGCATGGTGGAATATCATTGTCTTAGACCCATATGAACCATACCTTTCTTTATCTTGTAACACCTATGATACTTATGCTTTTTTCTTGAGAACTAGTCATTAGGGTTCTTACAATTGTCTTCTCCAAATGATATTCCTATACACATCATGTTAGGAGGATGCAGAATAAAATATCAAATTATCAATAAACCATCTATAAGTTGATATTGATTTAACAACAAGTTTTCTTCAAGACACTCCATGAACATTAAATTTTCTAGCATGCATGTCAAAAATGTGATAATTAATAAAGAAACTAAAGTTAAGTTTCCAAATGTCATCTCTAAAACCACTGTCAGGATGGTAAGGAGGGGTTCCCCCCCAAGAGTTTCTATCTCTTTGTTGGGTACTATAAACTGACCTTCCAACATGAAAGGTAACCATTTCTAAATATTCAGATCATAAAAAAAATGCCACAAAACCCCCATCCTCCCTATAGTGGGAAACCTAATAATTACTCATAGAGCATGCGGAGGAACCGTAACCAATTGAAGGCCTTTCTCTAGGCTAATCAATGCAACAAGGACTTAATGTAATAAATAACCACAAGACAAAGATAAAAATATATATGAGCCTAATTGTAAATACTCCTCCAAGGCACGTACTGGTATTGATGCTATGAGATTAACCATTTATGGAACTCTCCATCATACATGCGACACAAGAGAATTGAAGCGAGGGTAAAAGGAAACCTAACATACTCATATGCATTCATTCCCTAGTCCCTAACCCTCATTATTTTTGAGTAGGATGGATGTCTGTCCTTCTCTAGTCCTATTGATTTCCCAACATCTCTTCTCTCAAGAAGGGTTGAAACATTGTCTAGGGCACCCTTGAAATAATGCTTGATTACCAAAATTTTCCAAATTTCCATATTTCACCTTGCAAGAGATCTCCCGTTAATGTTGAAGGGTGGCTATGCCACCCACCAACCTTTATTACCTTTAATATTGTAACCATGGTGACATGAATCCCACGATCTAGCATGTCCTTGCTCACATCCCAATCGGGGGTATAATTATTATTATTATTACAAAGATAATTAATATAAGATTTATATGGCATATACCAATATTTTCAGCCATTTACATTAATTCCACTTTACTGTGTATATTATTAAATTGTAAATATCTCTTCTTGCAATACCATGTACTAATATAATGGATTAAGAATACCACATCGCCAACATCACATATATGAAATTTTCTTAAATTATTTACTTTGAGGTAAATTAATTGAAAGAGAATATCTAAACTAGACACAAATCTTATCATTGTTATTTCAATACTACAATGAATATTTGAACATATTCCATTGAGGTTGAATCTCTATCACCCACCTAATAATTAAGTTATAACTGTGGAAGATCTAATTGGTATATTACCAAATATTTTGTATCATCGTGCATTAATATTAATTGCCCCAAATTTATTTTATACAAAACAAATATGTATGTAGGTTAGGATAGACTTATTTCAAGGGAGACTAGAAAAAAACAATTAGCCCCTAAAATCAGGAGCTACAACTTTGTATTCATCATAATTATGAGCTACAACATTCCATTCACCACAATTTGCAAAAATGGGCATTTATGGTAGATATTTCACCTTCCTCATTTTGTTCAAAATGAGATTCTTGCCTTCATTGGATATTATATCAAGCTATTAGGATTAATTCGGAGAAAACAACTCCCATTTAAATATCCAATAGTCTTATAGTCATTTTCTTAGTTTCCATATGCTTATTCATAGTTATGTCTAATAAAAGTGGTTTTTTACTAACTCTTATATTTGAATTTCAAATTCAAGGCTCACTACAAAGTGGTATAGGTAAGTCGTCTCATTTTGTTTTGTATTTGTTTTACATTCCATTTCCTTGAGCATGCTCCCCTTTCCATCTTGCTTTTTCTGTTTCATTTTTGGGAACTATAATAATTTTTTTTGTTAATATCACAATTTGTGTCTCAGTATTTCATAATTTTAGTGTCACTATTATATATATTTCAAGATTTTGTTATTATAATTTTTGTATCTAACGGTTGAAGTGGAGAAGGATTTCAGCTTTTTATAAGCTTAAACTAGCCCCACTTTTGGGAAAAAAAGGAATTTTCATAAGAGTTGCAATTGGGAATTGGTTTTCCAAGGTTAAGGATAATTGGATGGGATTAATTAGTATGGAAATGTACTTACAAAAATTAAAGATATATAAGTCCTCAATATGGACATGTGCAGTACAAATTTGAAGATAGTGTAGCCCAAATCTAAGAAATACCATCCTTGTGAAGTTATGTCATGATTGGAATTGTTTTTATACTTCAAAATTAATTATGCATAGGCCTTTAAAGTGTCATTTGGAAATCATTGTCAAACTTTTATTATATGGAATTGTTATATTTTTCCAAAACATATCATGATCAAGAAAACTAACCTATATTAGTTCATCCCACACCTTTTTCTAAATGATATAATTCTCAAATGCACCAATTCCATATTGTTCTTAAAATTATTTTATGCCAAAGAATGACATCCTAGAGAGAATTAATACTTTTAGTATTTCAAAACAATCAAGTAATTAAAGTCTAGAAAGATTATGTTTAGTTACAAAATAAAATCTACGGAGTGAAAAAGGTCCATGTTTTTCTTTGAAGTTATTTTTTAATTTTGTTTTTCTTCAATAAAATTCTAGATGTAATTCTATAGATTAAACCTTTTCAAAATGTACATTGCTCTAGATAGCTTCAATTCAAGTATTCTTCATTAGTTACATCTTTTTATACTTGGATATCAGGTGATATTTTCTAATAACATGACTCAAGCTTATGTGATCCTATGCCAACTTATCTTTGATCAAGTCATAAATAATAACTTAATCTATTGGACTCTATTTTACATTATTACTCAGTTACAAAATATTGGACATGGATATTTGATTTAGCTCATTTAAGACATACAAAGTTAATTTATGTTTCGAGTTACAATATCTCTCTCATTTTAACACTTTCCTTCATTGTTCAATTATAATTACTCTTAATGTCTAGAATTTATTGTCATTATGGGTTTATTTTCGTTATTCTAGATCTCTGGTTACTTATGGTATGATGTCCCTCAAATCCAAGCTTTAAAATAAGTCTATTTTCATGGAGAAACTTTTAGTGTTATTCATGAAATAGGTTTCATTAGGTATGTATAAAAGGTGTTCTTAAATATGGCACTTTTCAGTTTATTTCAAATCATTGGGCATCTAAACATAATTTTTTTATAATGTGATGATGTAGACTCAAGAACCTCTAACTCTTTGTTCTAAATATGATTGACTTTATATACAATTTCATAAGGATTTTAATTTTCATATATTGCAATATTTAATTATTTCCTTTGCAATCTTGACATACTTAAACAATTTCTTAATCATGTTTTAAATTCAATTAATATATATGGTTGTGCAAAATTGTGAATCCAACATTTTCTAAATCTGCATTGATCTAGGTTGTTTGAATCCATTCAATCTTCATTAATTACATGTTCTATTATTTGGATATCATACCATTAATTGTAATAGTGTCATTTAAACTTGTATGATCCTATAAAACCTCATCTTCAATCATGTCATGAACTATAATTGAAACTCATACACTCTATTTCTCTTACTCATTCTATTTAACATTATTTGTGAGTTGGCAATATTTCCACATAGATATTTGATATATCTATTTGAATACATATAAAATAACTTTATTCTAGTAAAATGTTACATTTGTTTCATTTGCATCTGTCCTAAATCAAGGTAAATGGGCTAGATAATAAGTGGCATGACTTGTTTTATTTAACTATTCAACATGCCATGATATCCCTTCCATCTTATGTTTAACAAAAGTCTAATTGCATGAAGCAACTTCTAGTGTCCTCTTGTCTAGTTTTGGCACTAGGTTTCACCATGTACTGAAAAGAGGTGTATATAGATCTATCACATTTTTCTCTTTCAATTGTTTAAAAAAATAGTGAAAACATGATATAAAAAGGATTCATCTTTAAATCCTTATACTAGATAATTCTTGCTTCATAAAATTTTGGTTTCACGTTTTGAGGTTCATACATTACAATATTTTATTAGTTACTTTAGAAAGTGTATACATTTACATAATCCATTGATCATTTTTTAATTACATAAATGCACCTGGTAATCAAATGGAAAAAAAATCACTCTCAAATCCTTTTATGATGTTTGATGTATGATTTGCATTTTTTATTACATTATTTCTTTCTTTCTAATGCAGATAATTATTTCTACGCTTGTTACCTTCATGGTGACCTAAACACTTTTTAATTTCATGTTAGTTTTAATATGGTCAGTCATAATGATATACATCTAGAAATAAATCTAATTTAAATGATAGTAACAAGAGAGTGTGTTTGGCAAAATCTCACTCCAATATTTTGGCCATGCATGTTTTGATACCAGTTGATGTTATGACAAACATGGACGCTTCTAATAAAGCCAAACTAAAATCACAATAATTTATATATGTCTCGATTGTGCCTAAATTATTATGTAAAGCATAACTTCCAACCACTGTGGTGATGGTACATGCTTATATATTATAATAACTTATAACCTTTCACATCTTATTATTTTTCTAAATCTAGTAATGCCCCAATAATATTTTATTTGGCACTCAATCTATTTTTACAACAAGGTATGATCATTTATAGATTGAGTTTCATTCTAAGAAAATGATTACTTGGACGATATACTCATTAAGGAAAGACCCTAATATATGAAGAAAATAACCTAACATAAACAATATTGTAGACACTACGACCCAAATGTTATTATCTAAATAATAATTTGATACAATTGAAACTTATTTGCTTAACATTTTGACACTGTAAAAACATCACTAAAATGTATTAAAACATTAACTAAACAAAAGGAATGTACTTAAACTCAATACCCCTATTAGTGTAATACAATACGTATAAAATTATCATTAATATAATTTTAAACTTTAAATTAATACTATAAAATAGTTGATAAAACATAATAATAATTATTAAAATTGTTCCCCCTTGGTTAAGATTTGGTCTTCCATAAGGAAACATGAAAGAGATAATGACCCAAGGGCTAGAGGGATCTGACATCTTATAAAACACCAACAGGTCATTCGAAGTGGATTAATTTTCCTTGAATAGCCAAAAATTGTTGTCCTTCATATTGACAATAGATTTTGTTAGTGTCATAAAACAATAATTAGTATTATACAAATTTATATATTTATTGATTAATTTCTATTCTTATATTACTTTGGATTAGAATTGTGATATTATTAAATCATGTATATCTAAATATTAATTAATTATGTTTAATATAATTATTATCTATATACTTATATATTTTTTAATTGCATATAACAATAATAATTTATATCGCATATATGAAAATAAACTTACATTCCTTCCCACTTTTCATAAATGTATATGTATAACAATGATTTATGGGTCATTCCTAGAAACAACCATGCAATAATATACACATCATAAATAAATAAACAAATATTGTTATTAATGATATAATCCAAAAAATAATAAATATAATTTAAATAAAAATATATATTATGAATTACGATTATATGTAATGATATAATTAATTTGAATTTTAAAACATATGAGAGATTTTCTATGTGAAAAATATAAAACAACAGATGTTGTGAAAAATATAAAACGATAGATGTAGAGGGCCATTTCAATTTATGTGCGTTAAACTATCCTCGGAAAAAACAATAGGAATGATAGAGGGACTAGCTAATACTAGACCAAAATTGATAGGGGGCGTTGAATCCCCAAAGAAGGGGAAGGTTGTAATGTAACTGATTCCGGGGGATTGAAGCTAAAGAGGGCTATAAAAAAGCTGAGCTGGATTGGATTATTATTGATGTAAAAGTTGAATAAACCAGTGATGATAAGAAAAAAAGAGTAACTAACAGAACAGAGCTATATGTATGTATTGTTAAGTTTAATAAATCTGTCAAAAGAAAGGAAGGGTAACCGCAAGATGATAGAAGCAGGAAGTTGGTTCCATTAATGAGTTTGAGTAGCCAATAAATTTATTAGTGGGTTTAATTGACATGTTAAAAACCTTGGATTAAAGCGATGGACGCATAACACAATAGACAGAGACGTGTAGTTAACCTGAATCTGAATCTAGAGACATGCTTACGTAGGTGGATAGAAATGATATGGTTAAAATTATGGAGGGGAAACAAAGCATTAAATGAAAAATTCATTGGTATGGTGGACACATCCATGGCTCGTAATGGAGGGAAAAAAGCATTAAATTCATAACGAGTAACATTATTAAAGAGGAAACGAAGCATTAAATGAAAAATTCATTCAATTTAATAGAAGTGGTATGGTGGATAGATCTGAGGAAGAAACAGAGGCTTAAATCCATGGCTCATAAAATTATTGAATAGGAAACAAAGCCTTAAATGCATGTCTAATACACTTGGCACAAGGGTACAATTATTGGGGAAATGGAGCCTTAAATCCATGCCTTGTGCACTTGGCACAAGGGTAAAATTATTGAGGAAAATAGAACCTTAAATCCATGGCTGATGCTTAAAACAATACACAACTAACTAGTTATACCAAAAGGGAAAAGAACAACAACCAAACCACAAGGTAAAGGAACAAAGAACACAAGACACAACCATGGGCTCAACTAATAAAGAAGAAGAAGTGTTATATAGGAAAATTACAAACTAAGCAAATCCAAATAATACAGAGCGAGTGATGCTTGAATTCCTAGGGGAGAGGATAAATTATTCAAGCTAGAGTGTGAGACATGTGTACAATGGTCGATTGAAGCAATGAAGAAAAAATAGGATTTATTGAGGAGGAAGCAGACTTTTAAATTCAAAATAAAAATGGCTAAAGCACCCAGTTTAAACTAATCAAAAGGAAATAGATACCGATACAAATATCAGGAATTGGGATTTGATTCAATTTTGTTTCTTTAGCTAGATACACTGGACTTTGAACAGCAACCACTTCTTTTCTTCTTTCATTCATTTCGTTGCAACGCCAGCCCTTCATTTTTACAATACACCCAACAAAAACACAAGGTTATGAAATGGAATTAGCTCTTGCACTAAAGAAAAGATGAACATAATAAACACTGAAATGAAATTAAATAGAATTGAATTAAACCTAGAGCTGCATTTCGGACTACTGTCGGAAACAACTCGCATGTGTGTATCAATATCAAGTTATACACCCCCGCCATACCGAATATTTCGACGACTCCACACGCTAACTGCACGCCAGTGAAGAATCCCACGTGCCTCGGAACCCAATTGGGCATGACCAGCGTTGGATCGGGATTCGAACCCTGAACGTTGAGTACCGTCGATGTGAGGCTTCCCAACATACAAGCCAGTCCGCTCAACAGCATGGTGGAGACGAGCATTGCCCTTCTTCCGAATTTGTCGAGCATGGCCGCCGTGAGGGCGTAGGCGAGTATTTCTTCGATTGCGTTGAGGAAAACTCTCACATATAAATTAGTACTCAGATTTACCACGTTCAGGCTTAATCCATAGTACCCCACACCACACACCAACCATATGAACGCCATTAAAACCATCCTAGTCCGCGTCACGGGCGACTTGAATACGTCCACCGGGCTTCCCGATGGTTCCTCGGGCTCTGCTGGATTGTGCTCGTACCCGTCCAATGCCAACGAATCTCCTGCCGGCAGAGATTTCCCGTTCTTGGCCGCAATCGATCTCATGACTTTCATGGCATCTTCCAACCTGCCCTTGACGAGATACCATCGTGGGGACTCTGATACAAATGGCAGAACGAAAAGGCAATACAAGGCCGAAGGAATCGAAGCGACTATGTACAGATATCTCCAGTTGCTAGAAAAGTAGGAGAGAGTTGGAAGCAGAGCTATACCGAGGGAAAAGAAGTACAAAATCGACATGCCAACTCATCCTCTCTTAAATGGCCCGACGGGTTCAGTTACCAAAATGAAGGACTACAGCCCAATGCCACTAGTGCTAATTCCCCTCAGTAAACGGAGAATCAAATAAACCCAGAAATTGGGCAAGAAGGCCGTCAAGAAACTGAGGATGGCGTCGCAAATATAGACCAACCTCAGCACTCCCTTCCGTCCCAGCGAAGAATCAGAGAATTGTCCAAATATCCCTGCACCTGCATCAGTAAATAAAGATCAAGATCCAATAACTGTAACCAAGCAAATTCTTAACAATTAGTTGAAATTCTTAATGATCTAGCAGCACCAAAGTGCATATAAAGCTTCAGAGGTGAAATTATCAAAATTACCGATCAAACACCCGATGAAAAATGCAGACTGCAGAATGCCAACTTTATATTTCTTAAACCGTCGAAACTCCGCTCCCTCCATCCCAGCTCCATGACGCCCGATCCATGGAACACACAGATCCCATGGAACTGCAGGATTCGAACCTGTGCTTCATGGAAAGGAAATCGTCGAAGGGTTTCTCTATGTTGCAGTGCCAGTTGGTCTCATAGTCTGCAAAAATCATGACCATCGTATGAAAGGCCTCGAGAGTCCATGCGAGACTGGAGAGCACGAAATGCTTGTGCTGCCATCATCCGAATTCTCCCGTCCATTTCTGAATTGAGAGTCATTATTTTTTGGTTTTTTTAAATTTCAATTCTCGCTTTTCTCCTTTTTGGAAAAAGATGGGTTGATGCTTTCGCTTTTTCTAAATTTCTATTCTCGTGCTTTCTATTTTTGAAAAAAAATGTCACGTAAATGTTTTTGCTGCCAGGTTCATGTTTTTTCCGTCCACGCTTTTTCCGTCCATGTTAAGCCAATTCTTTTGTTGTGAGGTTCATTTTTTCCGTCACTCATGTTTTTGTTGCCATGAAATATTAAACGCACATCTTGCCAATAGGACTTTCATTTATGTTTTGTTTTTATTTATTTATTTATTTCCGGTTTGTAATTCAGTGTTAATTAATTTTTGTTTTTGGGATGTTTGTAGTAGGGTGTTGAAAGGTTTTATTTAAAATCAATATGTATTTAGAGTAAGTGCCTTGACAAATTTGCAAAACCGTTTTAAATAAGTTTTGAAAAGGGCAAGTGGAAAATTGCGTATGTGTGAATCTTTACAATGAACGGGGTCCTCCTTGATATAGAAGAATATAGGAATTAGTGTAGCCATATAAATGAAATGGCTACAAAACTCAAATGAACATCAAAACACTCACCTGATATATTTCACATAGCCAAGGAAAAAAAAAATAAATCATGAACATCTCAAAACTCATAATTAAATTTGTATTTAAAAATCATAATTAATTTGTGTCTTCCATAAAAATTTTCTATTTATTACTGCAGTATGATTCTTGTCCATTTTACTTTTTTAGGAAACAACCATGGAGAATTTCATACGAAACATCTCATAAACATTGTAGAAAGAATGGGCACATTGAAGGCAGGAATGAATATTATCTAGTGGCCAGATATTATTTCTCAATCATTATATATATTTTCTTTATATTAAACACTTTTTAAAATTTTTTATTGTTGTAATATTTTTCTACAAAGTAATTATTTCACATGATTGTTTGAAATTATTGTAAAGTCAATATGAATGTCTAGGTACTATGATTTGAATATTGTCGTGATAATTCAGATATCAATATATACATGATAATGTAACAAATAAAAATGTTTCCTCCCTCATTGGACATTCAATTTTCCCTTGAAATAACTAAAGTTTTTAAATTTGAACTTTGTTGGTTTTCCATGTTACTAGAGTCTAGGATAGAATCTTACAATCGTTGATGCTGCCAATCCAAGTATCATAAAAAAATACCATGCATGATGAAATAATATACAACAATAAACCTATTAGTGCATAAAATATAGACAAATTTTTATAATTTTTACAACCCAACTTGGTTATATTATCAATTTATAACATAGGCCGGGGCTCTCTTACTAGGGATAATATCCATCATACATACACTAGTACATCAATACAAGGAAAAGATACATTGATAATCTATATGATATGGAACTCAATCAAAACTACTTTTTCATGTCATGAATACAATATGGGTCCTTTGCTTCCATTCTAGGGTTGATCCTGTATAAATAAACCAACTCCTTTAGGCCATTGAACTCGTTTCTGCAATCTTCCATCTAGTTAATCATAAGACCATATACAACCAACACATATGGACTTCATGCTCACTAGATGCTACGTAATCCTTCAAGAAAAAGGCATTTTTGAGTCTTCTTACCTGTTGTTGCTCCTCAGTTGCTTAGGAACTTCTTCCCACTATTTTCCTCTTGCACTGCTCCAATGAAGACAAACATAGGGCAAAAGGCAATCTTCCTATCACGGTAACACGTCCTTCTCCCACAACGAAATTGGGTTGTAGAAATTCTCTTCCCAGTTGGTCGAACCTTAATCACCTTTAATATATGCCTCATTCAGAAGACACCATAGTCCTTCAATGGTGATACCTTTAGGGCCAACTTGGTCCAATCTCACGCTACCATCCAATAGTCCACATGTGTCCAATACCAAACTTTGCAACTTGGACATCTACATCAACTATGAAATCAACATCAATAAGAGGATACACATACTTTTCTTTCCAATACATTGTTGGTCCTCTTCTACTGAAGATCTATGCTTCTTGACATCTAGTTAGGGAACACCAAAGTAAATTTAAATCATTACATTTCAAAGAGTTTAGGTCCATTAAGGAATTTCATTGGATGTGAAAGTCATCATTGTATTCTGGATTTCATAAATTTGTCAATTAGCCCAAATCGATGAAATGTTTTGCATGGGTAAAGAGGAAAGTCCTAAGTGGTATTTAGTCTTCCCTGATCATTGACTTAGAGTCTAGGGTTCTTGATTCAACCCTAAGGGAGAGTAACCAATCTTCTTGAGCATATCTGGGTAAGTATATAATTATTGGAGGTTTGTTATAGGAGATATTGTTGTTCCTACAAGAGATTTATTATAGGAGACTATAATTCACTGAATGACCAAGAAAATCAAATTAGAATTGTATCAGAATTTTTATTTTATTTACTAGGATGTTTTAGATCCCAATTCCAAGTGGAATCCCTCAAAAATACCTCTCTTAAGCCATATGAAAAAATAGCAGAAAATTACTAGTCTAAAATTTAGAAATTCGAGAACTAATGAGCTAGTAAATATATCAAATGCCTAACCTAATCAAGTGAAAATGTAATGGGGTAATTTTTGTTATTAGCTAGAATATTTTTATGATCTTATGCAAGTTGAATCAAATTGATTGAGACTCATTAGCATGCTCTAAAAAATAGTAGAACTTTATTGTTATTTGGGACAAAGGTCTTCCAGAAATTTAAATTTGGGAATAAGATAACTAATTCAAGCAATTCAATGATTACTATGACCTTACAAAGATGTTACAAGGATGAAATGATTCTTTTGATCCTGAAAAATAAATTACTTCAAACATCTAACCCAATCCTACAACAAGAAATCATCAATACTAAATGCAGGAATAGAAAAAAAAAGAACAAAAGATACATGTGATTAATAAGTGAAAGGAAGAAAAGTAAATGATTAAAAAGGCTCTAAGGCTGCTAGGATGGCCAAGCCCAAGGAAACTCAGAGTCCCATGGAGGATAAGAAGATTCAAAAGCTAAACATGCTATCAATCTTCATTATTTAAATAAATACAATTACTTCCATGCAAGAAATAATAGTGGAGCTCCAAAAATATGAGTTCTCTCCACAAGAAGGCTAAAAAAAATCAACCCCTAGATTATTGCACAAAAATAAATAATATTAGGCACAAATATGAAATTATCCATAAACCTTCCTAATGAACATATTCAAGTTAAAAGAGAGGTCTAATGTGTTGAAGGATGGTCATATGGGCCTTAATTTATGTCTAATTTAGAGGCCCATAACCTGACCTAAGGCATGCTTGAGATAAAAAAAATATTTGAAGCGCTAGAAAATTACATGAGAAAAACCATGAAATTTTTCAGAAGAAGGATGTTGGAGAGTAGAAAGATTTAGCAGAGAAAACAAGAAAAAAGGGATATTTAGATAGAATGATAGATCCAAGAAATAGAAAAACTTAACACCAACAATCGAAGTAGAATTGATGATCCACTTATTGCAATCCAATAGTTCGTACAACAGTTGGTCGACTAGAGTGAGTAACTAACTACTCATGTCAACAAAGTTCAAGATAAAAGTGATAGTTCAATGGAATAAAAATATATCCACCATAATTCGAAAGGCTCACAAAGAATTTTCCTGAGAAAAGGAAGAGTGAGAAAAACATTATATTACAGAGCCAAATATTTTTAATATTTTCCCAATATAACTTTCATCCACATGTAATCATATATAAACTCAATAATTTCTAATTTGAGAATTGTGCTCCCAATAGGTAACTTAACCTCAAGCAAAATCTACTGATGAGAATCTGCCAATGTTATTGATTATTTGCATGGAATTGTTAATAAAGTGCAACAAATGGAACACCAATTACTAGTTGATCAATAATTGTTAGTGCACATATCACTAGCCGATAAGCTATAATATTTGAAATACTTAAAAATGTTTGATACCTATGAAAGTATAGTTGTACGACAATGGTCTATATGATAATTATATTCAAGTACTTACACCAACTACCTCTCAAACAACATTCCCTGTGACTACAACACCAATACATATAATAGTACAATCATCTTGGTCATCTATCTGACAACATAAATTCAATTTCTTTGAGCCAAGCTTTTAGGATGTGGTCTCTCTTCAGAAAAACAATATGATACTCATGAAATGAAGTTGAATGTTCCAATTTGTTGCCGAGGGAAGGGAAAAGAAGATGAATTCACATTTTAAATCCTGTAGATGTAATTCAACAAGTTCTAGTTGACCACAAAACTAGATCTGCTAATTAGCCAACCACCCTTCTGGAATAACTTTCATTTCATTCTAAGCATTTACATTTTCTAATTTATGATGTATCAAAATTTTGTAAAATTTTTGTAAGACTCCAAATCTTCCCTTCTTTGTCACAAATAAGGAATTAAGGGTAGGGGAGATGTTGGAGGGGCTATTCGACTTAGTTGACCATCCCAAACAATTGTAGAATTGATATCATAAAGTCCATCAACTCTCTAGTTGAGTTAACAGTCTAAGTTAGATAGGTTAAATTTCTTTTCACAATTAAATTATTGTGACCATCTTGACATAGTATATATATGGAAATGTATGCATCATTGTATCTATTGTGATTGGCTTATGAAGAGAATATAATATAATGTAACACTTTTTTGGTTCTCTTCTACATAGCTTCTCTTCTTCTATTCGTATGTTCCTTACATTCGTGTGATTTTTTGTTTTGATTTGTACTAGTAACCAATAGTCATTGTCTACTACACTACAACAAGTATATATCAAATTTTTTGGAATATTTTACTAAAATATAAAATATTGTAAAATTTTGGTGAATCTTTCAATGTATTGAAAAATCTTGTAAAATATTAGTGAATCATTCACTTAATTATAAAATATTGTAAATTATACGTGAATCACTCAATGAGTCCTTACATCAAGTTATTTTTTCCTTCTTGTGCATTAGTTTTCTAATAGAAAAATAATTATCCAATTACTCCCCTTGAAAAAAGCCAACATCTTTAGGATTTGGTCGTTCATCACCATCTATAAGTTTGTCAACTCATTGGTGTGTAACTATATTGTTTTCTTCTTTAGTCAAAACTGTAATAATTGTTCATCAATACACAATTTTTTTAAATTACAGAAAATGCGCAATGAGATTCGCTAAATGATAAAATATGTAATTAAAGGCTATTTTCCTATATGATAAAAAAATCTATTAAGACAAACTCACTATAAATCCACAATTTTCGAGTTCAAAAATATAGCCAGCAAAGAAAAATGTTCCTTACTTAGTATAACATGTTACAAAATAATCAAGCGATTTCAACTTCAAAAATCATATTACATTAAACAATCTATCAACCTCCACTAATTCCATGTATTTCTCCTTTAACCTTTCCCTCAAAAGTATAATTTCATTAAAGGAATGTTTCTCTCATGACAATAGATCCCCTACAACGAACACATAGGAAGCTGGAACATAGGTCATTTTTCCATACAAATAACCAAGTAGAACATATTTCCCTTTCTTGATAAATATTTTAAAATAAAATGCAAGATAAATATTGGATTATCTAAAAAGCGAAGAAGCTTTGGTCATGCCAGAAAGTGAACTAGAAATTAATTTTTTTTCATTAAACGATTAGATATATTAGATATATAAAAAAGTAATAATAATTTTGCAAAATATGTGGAATACCCAAAGAATAAACAAGGCGATATATGATTCCTAATATCCTATGTTTCTCATGTAAACGTAAAAATAAAAAAAAAAAAAAAACATGAGGCTTCTTATTCAATAACAACGTTAACTTTAACCCAACACTTTTTAAATCAATGATAATTAGATGAAGCCAGTCATTCCCAAAAAAATGGCTCATTAAACAATAAAAGGATAACTATACGTGTTCAAGGGACTAAGAATTTTTTTAAACAAAATAAACAAAAAAATTTAAACTTTAGCCTTTTTCTCAAAAGTATAATTTCATTAAAGGAATGTTGTTCCCATGACAATAGATCCCCTATAATGACCACATAGGAAGCGAGAGAAAATGTCATTGTTTCATGCAAATAACCAAGTAGAACATATTTCCCTTTCCTAATTAATATTTTGAAATAAAATACAAGATAAGTAGTGGATTATCTAAAAGGTGAAGAAGCTTCGATCATGGAAGGAACTGAACTTGAAATTGAATATTTTTCCTTAAATGATTAGATATATAAAGAAGTAATAATAATTACGTAAAATATGTGGAATACCCAAAAAATAAACAAAGCCATATATGATTCCTAATATCCTATCTTCCTCAAGTAAATATAAAAAAGAAGAACATAAGGCCTCTTATTCAAGAAACTATGTTAACTTTAACCGAACACTTTTTAAATCAATGATAATTATATGGAATGGGTCATTCCCAAACAAATGTCTCATTAAATAATAAAATGAGAACTACAAGTTTTTAAGGGACTAACATATTTTATAAACAAAATAAAACCAAAATTTTAAACTTGAAAAATGCTTCAAATTCTTGGCCAAGATATGAGATCTAAACATTAAGGAAATTTCATGTACTTGAATGACTATATTTTTGCATAGAGGAAAGCTTCCTAAATGAATTACTTATCATTCAATAGTAGGATATTAGGTATATGAAGAGATACGTTCTAGATTCATGAGACTCTAGCTTTTGTTTCCAACAGTAGTGGAGATATTGATAGTATAATATTTATATTCAAGAAATGAATCTTAAATTAACTTTCATATCTCCACCACCTCCACCTCCTCCTCCTCCTTCTCCTCCACCCCCTCCTCCTCCACCTCCTAGTCCTCCTTCTCCTCCTCGACATCCTCCTCTGCCACCTATTATTCCACCACCTCTACATTTTCCTTCTCCTCCTCCACCTCTAGCACCTTCATTTTTGCCTCCTCCTCCTCCCCCACTTCCTCCTCCTCCTCCTCCTCCTCCTCTACCACCTACTCTTTCACCACCTACTCTTCCTCCACCTCCACCTCCTCCACCACCTCTGCCTCCTCCACTGACTTTGCCTCCACCTCCTTCTCCTCCTCCAGCTCCAGCTCCAGCTCCATTTCCTCCTCGATTACCCCTACCTTCACCACCCCCTCCTACTTCTCCATCTCCACCTACATCTCCATATCTACCTCCTCCACCAGCTCCGCCTCCACCAGCTCCTCCTCCATCACCAACTCCACCTCCACCTCCATCTTCTCCACAACCTCCACAACCTAAACGTCCACTTCATCCTCCACTGCCTCCACCAACTCCTCCTTCTCCTACTCCTCCACCTCCTCCTCCATCACCATGTCCACCTTCTCCTCCACCACCTCCTCCTCCTCCTCCACCACCTACTCTTCAACCACCTCCACCTCCTTCACCACCTCTGCCTCAGCCTCATCCTTTGCCTCCACCTCCGCATCCACCTCCTCTTCCTCCTCCACCTTCACCTCCACCTCCACCTCCACCTCCACATCCTCCTCGACCACCTCCACCTCCGACACCTTCTCCTACTCCTCCACCTCCACCTACATCTCCACCTCCTCCTCCATCACCACCTCCACCTTCTCCAACCCTCCATAAACTCAACCTCCATGCCATCCCCCGCCACCTCCACCTTGCCATCCACCTCCTCCTCCTCCTCCACCACCTCCACACTCCCCTAGTATTTTTATTTTGCATCTAAATGTAACCCTTGTTAACTTTAATAGCAAGGTTGTTGTGCAATACTACACATATTAACTATTTCTAGGATGACATTATTCTCCACCTCCTCCACTTCCTCATCCTCGTTCTACTCCTCTAGCTCCTCCTCCATCTCCATCTCCACCTCCTCCTCCAGCACCTCCTCCTCCACCACCACCTCAACCTTCACATCCTCCACTGCCTCAACCTCCAAACCCCCCCACCACCTCATCCAACTCAACCTCAAACCCCTTACCCCAATTTCTCCACCTCCATCTACACCTCCACCATCACCTCTACCCCCTCCTCCTTCACCTTCACCTCCACCTCGTCCACCACCACCCCCTCCTCTGCTCTTCCTTCGCAACCTCCTCCACCACCTCCTCTTCCTACACCTCCACCTCCACCCACTCCTCCACCTCCACCACCTCAACCTCCACCATGTCCTCATCCTCCTCCTCCACCACCTCCTCTTCCTTTACCTCCACCTCCACCACCTACTCCTCTTCAAACTCCACCTCCTACTCCTCATCTCCACCTCCTCCTCCATCTCCATCTCCATCTCCATCTCCACCTCCACCACCTCAACCTCCACCTCGTCCTCATCCTCCTCCTCCACCATCTCCTCTTCCTACATCTCCACCCCCACCAACCCAACCCACACCCCCTCCTCAACCTCCACCTCCACCACCTCAACCTCCACCTCATCCTCCTCCTCCACCACCTACTCCTCTTCGATATCCTCCTCCTCCTCCTCATCCTACTCCTCCACATCCACCTCCACCTCCTCCATTTCCATCTCCATCTCCCTCTCCACCTCCTCCTCCACCCCCACTTCCACCTCCTCCTCAACCACGTCCACCTCCACCACTTACTCCTCCTCAACATTTTCCTCCTCTTCCTCCACCTCCAACTACTCCTCCATCTCCATCTCCACCTCCTCCTCCACCACCACCTCCATCTCAATTTCTACCTCATCCTCCACCACCTCAACCCCGACCCCATCATGCACCTCCATCATCTCAATCTCCAAACCCTCCTCCTCTTCCTCGCCCTCCTCCCCCTCCATTACTTCCTCCACCTCCTCCACCTCCACCTCCACCTCCACCTCACCATCCCCTCCAAAACCTCCTCCTCCACCCCCCTTCCTCCTCTCCTCCACTTCCACCACCTCTGCTTCCGCCTATAATTCCTCCTTCTCCTCCACCTCCACCCCCACCTCCTCATCGTCATCCTCCTCATTTACCTCTACCCCTAACTCCTCCTTGACCTCTACCTCCTCCTACACCATCTCCTCCATGTCTGCCACCTCCTCCTCATCCACATCCACATCCTCCACCTCATCTGTCCACTACCTCCCCCACCTCCACCATCCCCTCCACAACCTCGACCTCCTCCTCCTCCACCCACAACTCCTCCATGTCCACGTCCACCTCCTCCTTCGCTTCCTCCTCATCGTGATCCTTCTCCTCTTCCACATCCTCCTCGAACACCTCCTCTTCCTCCACCTCCTCCTCTGCCTCCTCAACGCCCACCATCACCTCCTCCACTGCCACCTCCACCCCCACGTCCTCCTCCTCCTGCTCCTCATTCACCTCTACCTCCTCCTTGACCTATGCATCCTCCTGCACCACCTCCTCCATGTCTACCACCTCCTCCTCATCCACATCCACATCCTTCACCTCCACCTCCTCCTCATCCCTCCACAACCTCCTCCACCTCCACCATCCCGTCCACAACCTTGACCTCCTACTCCTACTCCTACTCCTCCTCCTCCTCCTTCACCTCCAACCACAACTCCTCCATGTCCACGTCCACCTCCTCCTCCACCTCCTCAGCACCCTCCATCACCTCCTTGACCTCCACCACTACCTCCTCCTCGTCCTCCTCATTCGCCTATGCCTCCTCCTGCACCACCTCCTCCACGTCTACCACCTCCCCCTCGTCCACATCCACATCCTCCACCTCCATCTCCTCCTCGTCCCCCCACTACCTCCTCCTCCTCCACCATCCCCTCCACAAACTTGACCTCCTCCTCCTCCTCCTTCACCTCCACCCATATCTCCTCCACGTCCACATCCACCTCATCCTCTGCTTCCTCCTCATCCTCTTCCTTCTCCTCCTCCACATCCTCCTCCAACACCTCCTCTTCCTCCACCTCCACTTCCTCCTCTACCAACTCCACCTCCACCTCCTCCTCTGCCTCCTCAACACCCACCATCACCTCCTCCA
>APFE030240906.1:127599-156049 GCA_000404065.3 Pinus taeda | reverse complement strand
ATCAGATAACATCATCATCAAGCACTTTAGAAAACATAGGACCTCCCTCTGGACAGAGCTTTTATGACAAGTTGGAAAATCTGTTCTATATTGAACATGAAATAAATCATCTTTTTGAAGTCCAGTCCAACTTCTACAGGTACACTAAAGCTGGTGAAACATTAATAAAAATACAAAGACACCAGTTGCCAACAGACCAATGGTGGTAGAGCATGTTGGAGGTCTTACCAAGGTAGTTCTAATCTTTCTTTATCATATGCATTTAATCCAATGGCAAAACACGTGGCACATATCATAAAGGTGAAGACAATAGAGAAAGGGAGTCAAGTCGAGACAACAACGCAGGAACGTAGAATAAAGGGACAACTACCAGCCGACTTACTCAGTTTGAAAAGTCAAATATCTCTGACCAACTGAACAACCAACACACCAACATTTACTTCTGCATTCATTTCTCTCATTTAATTCTCCTGTAAAGTAGATGAATGAAGTTATTGCGGGATATTTTTCCATAAGATATTTTGTAACTCCTCTTTGTATAAATACCTCCCCATGAGATATATTCGGGGTTGGTGATATCTCTTCTAGACTGCGCTGTAACTCTAAGGATATTTCAATACAAAGGCTGTTGAAGTTCACTGTTGCTGCACCGTCTGTATGTGATTTTGATGTTCTGGGTCCTGCTACAGAATTCTTGTGTCTTTCTATGGATCAATAAGTTATTGTAACCTGTGTTTTATATTCTCTGTGTTTGCAAATTTCATATGTATTTCATAATATTAGTAATGGAGAAAAAGAATAGCCCATAATTTGTTTAAATACACTCTGTGTTCAATCTCTATTATTACTTATGTTTTCTTCAGAATTAGCATAAACAGGAATTCTTAGCTGCTTCTATTTCCACTAATTCTTTCACTTTGAATATTAATAAGGAATTCTTCACTGCTCCTTGATAATACTCATGCATTTTTTCTCTGGCAATATGATGACGGATTCTTAACCGCCCCTCACCCACTGGCTTTCATTCCATCTATCTCCAGATCATAAGATTGCTCCAAGATTGATTACCTTGCTCTGTAGTACCACATTTGGTCAAAGAAATCATATTCAACTATTTACCCTCCTAGACTCCATTAGCCCAATGGAATAAACTGTTCACACTTGCATCCTAGTTCTGTTCAAATCACGATCCAACAAACTTAAAACA
Source organism: Pinus taeda (assembly GCA_000404065.3). Lineage (NCBI taxonomy): Eukaryota > Viridiplantae > Streptophyta > Pinopsida > Pinales > Pinaceae > Pinus > Pinus taeda. The sequence continues at coordinate 154,842 of APFE030240906.1, read as the reverse complement.
ATACCTTGTACATCATAGCTAGCCTAAAATACTTCAAACAAAGCTGAATTATAAAGAGAGAGCCCTCTCTGGGTGCAGATTGGCTAGAAAATGCATCTAAAAGATTGGTTAGTGGTTACCTCGGCCATATTCCCTTTTCTCACAAGTTTTAGGGAACAACCTAAGTGATAACATCATTGGCGGCTCCACTGGGGACCTGAATGATCGTTTGTTATCGTTGTCTAGTTTCTAAAAATTACAGATGGAGTCTAAAGTTTGCCAACTAGCCTTTGAAACTATTTTTGCGATGCAATCATAGGAGTAAATAAAAGCTATTTTAGTCTATCTCCAGCCGAGATTTTAGGCTTTAAACAGCTGTATCAAAGATCTGATTAGTTTCCTTGTTTCAAACATACCTGAAGGAAAGCCCAATGCCTTCTATATTTCAAAAGCTCCCTTCAAAATATTGTCAAAACTTGTATCCTTCAAATATTTCCAGAAAATACCAAAAAATATACCTGTAGAAGCTGGCTCCAAAGAAGAAAACTCGTTACACTAGGTCAAACCCAGACCCAAATCCCCCACTTATTTTTGACAATCCCAATTTGATCCCTAAAAGCCTTAGAAAACCTGAAAATCAAGAGAGTTCTACTGATTCAAATCCTAAAACACTTCAGCAGAAACCTATCCAAACTCAACTTACTACTGGAAAATCACAAGCCCTTTCTCTTATCACTGTTGCTTCTCCTAGTTCACGATTATTCCTCCAAACCATCTCTTCTACCCCCCATCTACAACCCATATTTCAACTGTAATCCTTGTTCTTCCAGCTGCAACATTTATCTCTGTAAACATGGCAAACCGTTATGCTCCCTTGCAATTACCTGAAAATCCAGGGGCTATGCCTCAGGATTACGAAAGAAAAATCACCTATTTTGATGGTGCTAGTACCTACACGGCACAACAAAATACAAAGAAAATGACAAACTATTTTGAGAATTATGAAATTGATGATGATGATGTCAGGATGAAGATCTTTGTCCAAAGTTTAACTGGCAATGTCAGGGCCTAGTTTAGGGCACTCCCTGCAAATACCATTGCTAATCCAGAAGCCCTTTATCAAAATTTCTTGAACAAATGGGAAAAGAAGAAGGATCCATTACATATCCTATCAGAATATGATAGCTTGAAAAGAGGCCCACAAGAAACTATTCAAGATTACTGTGCTAGATTTAATAATGTGTACAATGCTATTCCTCGTAATCTTAGACCACCACCAGACTTGGCCTTGATCAAATTCCCTGATGGATTTGACTCAGACATGGCCTACCAGCTTAGGGAAATAGCTCCTCCAAGCTTAGAAGACATGCAAATCATAGCTGTCAGTGTAGAAGCTAATCTGATTACTAAACAAAACCGGGCCAGATCTGAAAGAAGAACAACTTTTAAGGAAGAGCCTTCTACATTTGAACAAAAATTGGATGCAATTATTAAAGGTATGGATAGACTTGGGGATAGATTTGAAACTATTGAGAGGAAATCATCATGGGATGGCCAATCAAGTAATGTTGGGAAGAATCCAAACTTTAGGAAAAACCTAAATTCTAACACTGGGAAAGCTGGTCCTGACCAAAACATCAAACCACCATTCCAAGAAAACTATGATGAGGCTTCAACATCTAGTGCACCAATGAAAGATACTCAAATCAATTTGATGGGTCTTAATAGTGGACAACAAATTTTCCTAACACAAGAAGATCAAGAGGCTCATACTCTTTGGTCAGTTTTAGATGCAATCAGGGGAATCCTTTGATTTCAAGGAATGATATGACACAACTGTATATGAAGTCCACAAACAATATAACTTGAGAAGTAGGAGAATAGATATCCCTGATGATCCCAAGCAGAAAGCAATCAAACAACCTACTAAAGCCAAACTCAAGGATTCTCATATACAAACTACTCCTGAACCAATTTCAAATTCAAATACTCTAATCATTGAAGATGTTTCAGCCAAACAAAAATCAGACTAGCACCCTCCACCTATTCTTCCTCTTGGAGAAATCATAGAGGAACCTTTAGGAAAGGGTGTAAAAGTGATTTCAGTACATAATAATATTCCAATGAAAGAATCAGACATAGAAAACACAGCCGAAAAGGATAACCTTGCTGCCCGAAATGTTAAAACACAAACAGAAAAACCATTCAATTTGGAGACCGAAATAAGCAAGTTAAAAATAGCCATTCCATTGTCTGAATTGGCTAGGCATGAAGTTTTTAGGGAACAAATCAGTAGGTCACTACAAATTCTAGAAAACAAATATGCAGTGAATGTCCTTGATGACCAACCAGAACTTATATTTGGACCTGAAGTAAATGGAAAGTATGTAGATGGAGTAGTTCCTCCTTTCTATGTCAGCTTAAATATTCATGATAAGATACTTCACAATGCAATGTTTGATTCTGGGGCCTCTCACAACTTAATTCCCAAATCAGTGATGGAAAAATTGGAACTAGACATAACCCGACCATACAAAGATCTATTCTCATTTGATTCTAGCCAAGTTAGATGCCTAGGATTGATTAAAGATCTGTGTGTATCACTGGTCCAATACCCTCCCAAGACAATTCTAATGGATGTAGTAGTGGCTGATATCCCACCCAAATACGGAATGTTATTATCTAGATCTTGGGGTGCCAAGCTTTAGGGTTCTTTACAACTTGACATGTCCTATGCCACCATCTCAGTCTTTGGCTAGCCAAAGAGATTATATAGGGAAACTTTGATGAAGTATGTGGTTAGTAGCCAAGAAAAACCCCAAAAATTTCTTATTTATTCTATGCATTCAGACATGGATTCTTTCATCTTGTACAACACTGAGATTTGCCCCCCATCTGATGTCAAAATGCTGATCTTAGGCCAAGATGAACTCCTAAATGAGAAATCCACTATCCAAATCCAAGAAGTCTTAGAGAACAACAAATTGACAGTCACATAAGAGGAATCCCATGAGACTGAAAATTCAAACCTGCCTACTAAACAAATCTTGAAAACTTCTGATAATAGTTCTAAACAAGAAATCCTATGGTATTTGCAATTTGATGGATCTGTCAATAATTTGGGAGCAGGGGCAGGCATTTGGATACACAATATGCAAACTAATCATGCTGAAGGACATGCATATAGGTTAAATTTTAGGTGCACCAACAACATGGCCGAATATGAAGCCCTTCTGCTTGGGCTCAAAGTAATCAAAAGCCTAGGGGCAAATAGGATATCAGTTTTAGGAGATTTTGATTTGATAATTCATAAAATGAAAGGAAACTTTATCACAAATGAAATTAGATTAAGATCATACAGAGGTGCAACAATTGAAATTCTCAACACCTTTTTAGTATATCATCTCACCAAAATTCGAAGGAATCAAAATCTACATGCTCACAATCCAGCAACTTTTGACAGTACTTGTAAATTGCCATTTAAGCCAAATCACAGATTCTCAGCGGAGATTAAACATAGGCCAGTTGTACCTGATAATGTCAAAAATTGGCAAGTATTTGACAATGACATTCAAATCAATAATTTCCTAACCCTGAAAGAAGAGTTCTCCAATACAAAAATAGATACAAGCACCATAAGTGAAAATGATCAAATAGACACAGTTGAGACACATATTTCTGTTGAAACAACAAACCAAATTCTACATCCTACAAAGTTTGCGAAAACAGATTTACAACAACTCGAAGAAACAGAATGTGATGATGCTATTGGAGTAGAATGTGAGGTGATTGATTTGAAGGATAATTTTTTACCTACAGGCCTGACCCCTCTAGAGGACATTTTTGACTCAAATGACATTTCCAGGAAACCTAAAATACAACCATTAAATGCAGAAATTGAGGACTGTAATATTGGAACCACTGAGAATCCCAAAATGATAAAATTGTCCAAAGCCCTGCCTCCTGACCAAAAACTGAAGTATATTGAACTGTTCAAAGAATTTCAAGATGTTTTTGCATGGAGTTGCAAGGACCTAAAATCTTATGATACATCTGTTATCCAACACACCATAACTCTCATGGAAAACCAAAAACCTTTCAAACAGAAACTTAGGAGGGTCAACCCTGTGCTCCTCCCTTTAATTGAGAAAGAAGTTAAAAGGATGTATGAAGCCGGAATTATTGCACCCATTAGATTCTCAGAATGGGTTTCAAATATGGTACCCACTAGAAAGAAAACAGGAGAGATTAGGCTGTGTGTCGATTTGAGAAATTTGAAACCCTGATGATCAAGACAGGTTTCAATTAGATCCTAATGCACCCTGATGATCAAGACAAAATTGCCTTCACAACCCCTTGGGGAACCTTCAAATATGTAAAAATACCATTTGGACTCAAGAACGCAGGACAAACTTGTCAAAGAGCCATGGATATAGCTTTTGCTAAAGAAATCCATGATTTTCTAGTCATTTACCTAGATGACCTTACAACATTCTTCAAATCAGATCAAGAACACTTACATCACCTTAGACAAGTATTTCTAATTTGCAAGAAATATGGCATATCATTAAATCCAAAGAAATCATTGTTTGGCCTAGAAGAAGGAAAATTATTGGGCCATATCATCTCCAAAGAAGGCATTAGAATTGATCCAGACGGAATACAAGCTATTTTGCAATTTCCTCACCCTAGAAACATCAAATAACTACAAGCTTTTTTGGGGAATATCAATTTTCTAAGAAGATTCATACCAAATTTGGCCGAGTTGATAAGATTACTGAACAACATGCTGAAAAAGGATTCCAAGGTCAAGTGGACAATAGAAGCTAAACAAGCCTTTGAAGAAATAAAAAAAGCTTTGACTCAAACACCAGCCCTTACAAGCCTGAATTTTGACAAAGACTTTATCATATTCTCATTTGCATCAGAACATACAATCGCTGTTGTTTTGCTTCAGAAAAATAACCAGGGATATGAAAAACCCATAGCCTTTTTTAGCAAGGCAGTTAGAGATGCTCCACTCAAATATCAAATCATGGAGAAACAAGCATATGCACTTGTAAAAGCCATTAAGGACTTTAGAGTTTACATCTTATACTCTCATGTGATTGCTTATGTGCCCAACACTGTTGTTAAAGACATCCTAACCCAAGAGGGAATTGAAGGCAAAAGGGGAGAATGAATAGCTACCATACTAGAATATGACATTGAAATCAAACCAACCAAGTTGATAAAAGGACAAGGATTAGCCAAACTTATGACTGAAACCAACTTTCAAGCCCTTGACATAAATCAACTGGATAATGAGCAGGAGATGGCGACTCCATAGATCAATCAAGCCTTTTTACAATCACCCTGGTATGCTGACATATGTTTTGTATTATTAAACTTGCAAGCTCCTCCAGGATTATCCAGAACTAAGAAAAGATTTTTGAAAATGCAAGATTCTAAATTCTGTGTTTTAGATCATGCTCTCTTTTGGAAAAATCGTGAAGGCGTTTTATTAAATTGTATAATCAAAGAAGAAACTGACAAAGTACTTAAAGAGTTTCATGTAGGGGATTGTGGTGGACATTTATATTGGAAATCAACTGCTGATAAAATCCTAAGGGCTGGATTTTATTGGCCCACCCTATTTGCTGATGTAAATAAATATGTAACTTCTTGCCATAAATGCCAAATCTTTGAAGGCAAGAAAAAGTTGCTGCCTCTACCCCTCAAGCCCATTTCCACTGAAAGACCATTTCAACAATGGGGTTTAGACTTCATTGGAGAAATCCACCCTTCATCCTCTGGCCAACACAAATGGATCCTTACTGCCACAGACTACTTTACCAAGTGGATAGAAGCCATTCCTTGTAGGCAAGCCAATGACTCAGTAATCATGCAATTTTTAGAGACTAACATCTTGTCTAGGTTTGACTGTCCTAAGAAGATTATAACAGACAATGTTGTTGCTTTTAAGTCCAAGAAAATGATCAATTTTTGCCATAAATACCACATTACTTTAGGTCATTCCACAACCTATTACCCTCAAGGTAATGGTCTAGCTGAATCCTCCAATAAAATCCTGATCAACATCATTAAGAAAGTCTTGGAGGAGAATAAGAAAAACTGGCATAAAAAGCTTGTCAATGCACTATGGGTAGACAGAATGACTACTAAGAGATCCATTGGCACAAGTCCTTATGAGCTAGTTTATGGTATGGAGGCAGTATTCCCTTCTTCTTTGGGAATCCCACTGATAAAGCTGCTGCATGAAATACAGGCAGAACCTAATGATATTCAGAGAAGGATTAATCAAACAATTCATTTGCAGCAAACTAGAGAGGAGGTCTATCAAAGAGCTCAGGTTTTACAAGAAAAGCTTAAAAAGATCTTTGATAAAAGGACCAAAGCAGAGGATTTCTGCATTGGAGACAAATTTTGAAGTTGGATACCAGAAGAGAAGATAGGGGAAAACATCGAAAAATTTATTTCCTGTGGAAAGGACCTTATACTATTCAGGCAACACAAGGAAACAACACCTACTTTTTGAAAAGCATGGATAATACAGAGGCAGATGATGGGCCAGTACATGGTCAAATGCTGAAGCACTATTTTGATCCAGTTTGTTGAAAATATCAGCATTGTAATTTGTACATAAGAGTGTTTACTTTCTGCAATATATTATAGCAATAAGATAGAAACAAATATGCAGCAACTTTTGAGGAAAAGTCAAGGAACTGCCCCACATTTTTGTGTCACCTTTTAGTCCATCAGAAATTGAAAAAAGGACACTTGGGAACTGTAAATATGAGAACAAAAAGTATCCAAAACAGAAATGCAAATAGCTGAATAAGATCATTAGGAGATAGGCATATTCTACAAAGGTACTGTGTACAGTTTGGCTTCAACAAAGGAAAATTTCAGAATGCAGCAGGAGGTGTACGTAAGGCTATCTGACCTGCTATTCTTGACTTTTCACCAGGAAAAGCCATCCCCAAGTGGAGAAACTATTAGGTTCTTATACCAATAGGTTTCATTTTTCATGATTGACTGGAGAAGTGCCAAATATGTTCATCCTTTCCATGCTGCAAAGGTTCCATATTTTGAAGAATTTCACTAAGTATAGTTGCTTGACTCTTATCATAGTTCATGAATGGACAAATAGCTTAATCTTGGCCAGGTTCATATTTCAATTTACTTGTCTTAGAATAGAGAATAAAGGCCTGTCCAAACAGTTCAAGCTTGCCAGATGAGTAGATAGGTAGAGAAGCAAAGGAGCCCAACTGTTTAAACTAGGCCCTTGGAAGAGATAAGAGTAGACTTAGATAGGATGGCAGCTAAAAGAAAAAAAGAGAATCAGGGTTTGCTAATTCAAATGCACCCAAGGAAAATGAAGAAAAGATGTTAGGTATAATAGGAGGGGTAATTAGTTTTGATGTTGCAGAAGTAGTGGCATGAGTGATTTATTTACTCAAATATAATTCATCTTTTATGCATATTATGAATTCCATGGCAAGGTGTGGTGACAAATCAGATGTTGCATGTCTAATTTCCCCTCATTCCCCTCACAGCAATTACTTACTAACATTCCCCCAGGATATTGAGATCTGCTCAAAGTCCCTAGACCACTCCATCTCAGGTGAAAGTTTCAACAAAATAATGTTTTCTCCATGAGCCAAGAAGCCACATTTCTTGTGTAAAATCTTTCTCCTTGTGACCCTCCCTATAGCCTAAGTTTTCACTTTTTCAACTTAGTGCTTTGCTTAAAACATCTTGCCTTTCATATTAAAATTCTAACCTTATTATATAGTTCCTATATAAATTTTCCCTGCCCTTATTATATAAAATACACAAAAATCACTAAAAAAAATCTAAATATCCCGACCCCTGGCAATTATAGCCATATTTCAATTTTTTTTCGGGAGTTATTGGTCCATCTAGGGCCAATAACAACCATCCATGCGCTCCATCGGGGTTTTTTTTAACATTTGGTTAAACAAATAACCAAACCCGCTAACCAAAGTTTATATCCCGCGAACATTACAAAACGTTAAAAATTAACGTGGGACCCGTGCCATAGCTGCCCGCCAACTTCGTTCACCGCCAACCGTTCGATCATCACGCACAAATCCAACAACTAGTAGCGATATCAGAACCCATCTGATCACTGAAAAATAGTGTCCGGGGGATGGGCAGTATTTCTTCCGTACAGAGGACAGGTGTCGGCTTCCGGGCGTGATCGGAGCCCCCCTTTTCAATACCACCCGGGCGCAAAGATGGTGCGGGGAATACTGCTTACCACCCCCAATAAACCCTGTGATGACGTCACCTCCACGTCAGCACCATGTCACTTGCTTACATCACCACTTCACCTCTGTGTCGCCCACCATGTCATCCAACACGTCATCTTTCGTACTCCACTACACGACAAACATTACGCCATGCTGATGTCATCCGACAGTAACGCGCCAAAGCCCACCAAAGTCAAAATTTTCGTTAAAAAGAGGTAAAAGCGTCGTTTTCACCCAATTCTATTTATCTCCTCTGCGCGACCCGTGCATGCCATTTGTGTCCAAGAGCAGTCATTCGACCACCCAGTCCGCCACCCAGCAAATTTACTCTGCAGCTTGGCCCCTGAGCTTGGTTCACCACTTGCAAATCGTACATTTCACAGGTATATACATCAAATTTTTCTCCCGAGCCCTGTTTTTCAGTTTTCTCTATAAAAATTGCCCATAGAACCCATAATTTGAAGAAAAACACCGTGTTGTCTTCAAAAAACATGCACCCTAACCACTGTTTTGCCCAATTCTTACCAAAAATCTGCTCACTGAGCTAAATTCAATATCGTTCTGGCCTGCAAATCTTCTGACAAACCCCAAAAAACTGCCTTATCACCTACTGTTGTTGCCCATTTTGCCAAGGAAACACACAAACTCCGTTTCCCCATGTAAATTCTGCCCACTAAGCTAAATACAAACCGATCTCATGGTGTAATTTCCGCAGAAAAGTCCACTGAGCTGTGGTTTTGACTATTTTGCCCACATAAACCCGAATTAGAGTTTTAAAATCATAAACAGTTGAACAATGGAGGCTCTAGTAGCCCTCAATATAGCCCCTCTCAATGCACCTCACAAGAAATTGGAATGGCTACCCTTAGTTGATAGGGATTTTCAAATCCAGGACCTAGCTGGTGACAAAAACCATCTCCAAGAATTCTGTGAACTCAGGAACAATTACCGAAGAAAAAATGATTTCTATGGGATATGGGAATCAAATTTACCCATCTACTACCTCCCCTCTATCAATTTTTTCCTTGAGATAATTCACCCCTGCTGTGAAAACTATGAACCAACCCAAAGGGCGGTCAAAACTCCATCTGGAACTACCCTTTTTCATATAACTCTTGACTCCATAAATCAAATGCTAAACTTCAAACCAACTCAGCTTCTGTTTCCTCTTACTATGAAATTCTTGCTTCATGAAGGTCCCAAACTCCCCAGCTTAGAGATAGCTCAAGTTGCCCAAGTATTCATGAAACCAAATTGTCAGCCTACAGAGCCACCTCCTTTTCACTATGCATGTTTCAATGAAGTGGGTAAATTACTTGTTGATATGATATCTTATATCCTGGGGTTCAAGACAAGTGAATATATTGATGAAACTACACTAGTCTTATTATCCATATTCACTCCAGGGCAGCCCCCTACTGTCAAATACAACTATGCTAAATTCATTGCCAACAAGATCCATGACTAGCTCTTGAATCTAGATAGGGAGGGAGTCTTCAAGTACTCATCCTACATCTATCATTTTCTCCTCTACTATCAACCAGACAGTTTCCAATTTCCCATTAGAAAATTGGACTCTAAAGGAGAAAAGAGGTCTGTGATTTTTTGGACCTTCAGTCTTTCATGAAGTCCACAACTCTCCTTACTCTTACTGTGAGTTTATTGACATGTTTGTCTATCCAGCCTCTTCTCTGCTGATTAGGGCTCCTCATCCTAGATTATCTTATGATATTCAGAAAATATTACAGCTCTCCAAAAGCTACAAAATAGGTGAATAGTACTTATACCAGAATTAGACTGAGATCAGGATATATGGCTGTGATCTGTGCCCCTACAAGCTGCCAAAATATGTGCCAATGAGACTGTTTTCCTTGGAATAGTTTAGGCAATTTATCAATTCAGATTTTAATCATTTTCATAGTACCAAGAAAAAGGCTCAGTTGAAATTGAGAGACCAGTTAGGCCCTTACATCATGAACAAAAAAGAAGGATGGAAAGAGGCCAACCAGATATTGGGTGAAACATTCAGATTAAAGAGGAGCATTTGGTGGGTACCCTATGACCCAAATGGATTTATCAATGAAAGAAAAATAAAATCTAGGCTATCAGCCTATGAACATTGCAAGATTCCTGAAATAGAACAATTTGCCAACCAGGATGAGTGGGTAGAAGGCACACTAATTGAACAGCTCACTGAGGAAGAGAAAATGGAACAAAATATGAAAAATCTTGAAACAACTCTTGACCTGGATTCTTTTGGGCAAGTGTCATTCAAAGTGCCACAACAAATTGGAGAAGGCACATCAACTATTGGAACTTCACATCAACCAGCCCAAGAAAACACTACACCGACTGCTAGAACATCAAAGGGTAAAGAGGTGGTGGATATAGAGCAGCACACAATGGCAGATCAGCCTGCCACATCAAAGGAACAGGTTCAAGGGGAAGCCCCTTCACTACAGACAAAGGCACCAGAGGTACCAGCATTACAGACTCCCGTCAACGAGGAAAGAAACAAGAAAAGGGACAGAGAAGAGACCACACCTGCAAGTGGATCAACAAAGCAACCAGAGGCCAAAAGGTAAAGAGTAGATCCTCTACCCGAAGAGGAAATTATTGAAGAAATTACAAAAATCCCAAGAGAGGAGAGGGAAACCAGCCAACAAACATCCACCAGCTCTTACAGGAAAAAAATGGAGAGGCAACATGGTATGGAAGCTTCCTCCTCAAGGCTACAAAGTAAGCAACGATATGATATTAAATGAACATTCATGGACATTAAGGCCTAGAATGAGCCATTGAGACTGTAGCTCTATGATCAATTTCTCAAAATGACAACTTCCCAACAGCAAAGACTAATGGTAGCATATGACATTAAGGAGGAAAAAATGATCTTAAGTCATTTTAAGCCTAAGGTTCAGCAACCACAAACAACTGATGACTACATAAGAAGAAATCTAGAGGTCCTCGCCAAAGACATACACCCAATGGACTAGATCGAGCTGCACAAACAAACAGGTGAAATGGTCTATGCTACATTGGCAAACAAGGTAATGCTAGCCCACTAATTGAAGGAGTCATTAAGCAACACATCTGCCCAATTGGATTTGGAAAAGATATCTTCCTTGGCTAAATACAATAGAATAAATACCTTGGAAGAGATAATTATTGACCTGGGACATGATCTCAAGGATGCCAAGGGCATCAAAGCACTGATAAAGAAAAAGGAAGAAGATATTGCTACACTTAGGAAGCAATTGAAGCTGCCTGTTACTATGCACCCACAAACTACAGAACTTGCACAAGAAAAGGCAGAAGAAGACATGATGGATTTGCTGATAAAGATGAATCAAAGGCTAAATGAAATGGAGCAAGAATTGGAGAAAGCATTGCAAGCCAAGCAGGGAGAGTCGACCTCCCAGCCACCTGAAAGAGCTGTAACAGTTACCACTACTCCCCCCACAGTCACAGTAGAAATTCCTCCCATTACCCCAGCATCAACAGCAGGTACATCAGCCACAGATGCTTCGGCGATAGCAGCAACAACAGGACCAGATACCAGCATGAGCATGGAAGAAATGATGAAAGCAGTAAAAGAGCTAGAAGTCCAAATGTCAGAGCTTAAAGAGGTTAAAGAAAGGTTGGCAAAGCTAGAGGTAAGCTATGACAAATCTAAGATAACAGTGTCCGAGAAAACCAGAGAGGTAAAGGCCTTGGAGAATAAGGTGAAATCCTTGGAGAAAGATCTCGCCCTTCATATACCTCTATCAAAAATTAAAACAATTTTGTGGACCAAAATTGGCCAATCTATCACTGATCAATGGCAATCAATTCAGATGATCCATGAGAAAATTGAATTGATAGAAAGGGCCCAAGTAGAGATTCAAAAGGAAAGAGCTTCATTGGGAAACATGCCTGAGCAGGCCAATAGACTAATTCATTTTTTGGACACTCACACCAGGGAACAACTAGCAGCTCTGGAGATCAGCGACAGAACAAGCACTATTTTGATAGTGAAAAAGGTGCTAACCATGAGGAATTTTATACACAATCTCGAAAGAAAGTGCCAAGAAATGCAGATGGAAATAAATGCCTTTACAGAGAAGTTTACAGTCTTGCAGCAGAAGGGTCTACCCTGTTGTTAACCAACAACCAAAGACTGTTGACACATGAACAATATTCTCACATGGTAAATACATATGTTGCCAATCAGATCACAACATCATCAAGCACTTTAGAAAACATAGGAACTCCATCTGGATAGAGCTTATATGACAAGTTGGAAAATCTGTTTTATATCGAACATGAAATAAATCATCTTTTTGAAGTCCAGCCCAACTTCTACAGGTATACTGAAGCTGATGAAACATTAATAAAAATACAAAGACACCAGTTGCCAACAGACCAATGGTGGCAGAGCATGTTGGAGGTCTTACTAGGGTAGTTCTAATTTTTATTTATCATCTACATTTAATCCAATAGAAAAACACGTGGCACATATCATAAAGGCGAAGACAATAGAGAAAGGGAGTCAAGCCGAGACAACGCAGGAACACAGAATAAAGGGACAGCTACCAGCTGATTTACTCAGTTCGAAAAGTCAAATATCTCTGACCAACTGAACAGCCAGCACACCAACATTTACTTCTGCATTTATTTCTCTCATTTACTTCTCCTGTAAAGTAGATGAATGAAGTTATTGCGAGATATTTTTCCATAAGATATTTTGTAACTCCTTTTTGTATAAATACCTCCTTGTGAGATATATTCGGGGTTGGTGATATCTCTTCTAGACTATGCTGTAACTCTGAGGATATTTCAATACAAAGGCTGTTGAAGTTCACTGTTGCTGCACCGTTTGAATGTGATTTTGATGTTCTCGGTCATGCTATAGAATTCTTGTGTCTTTCTATGGATCAATAAGTTATTTTAACATATGTTTTATATTCTCTGTGTTTGCAAATTTCATATGTGTTTCATAATCTTAGTAATGGAAAAAAGGAATAGGCTAGAATTTTTTTAAATACACTCTGTGTTCAATCTCTATTATTATTTATGTTTTCTTTAGAATTAGCATAAATAGGAATTCTTAGCTGCTCCTGTTTCCACTAATTCTTTCACTTTGAATATTAATAAGGAATTATTCACTGCTCCTTGATAATACTCATGCATTTTTTCTCTGCCAACATGATGACGGATTCTTAACTGCCCCTCACCCACTGGCTTTCATTCCATCTATCTCCAGATCATAAGATTTCTCCAAGATTGATTACCTTGCTCTGTAGTATCACCTTTGGTCAAAGAAATCATATTCAGCTATTTACCCTCCTAGACTCCATTAGCCCAATGGAATAAACTGTTCACACTTGGATCCTAGTTTTATTCAAGATCACGATCCAACAAACTTAAAACAAAACCCTGTACATCATAACTAGCCTAAAATACTTCAAACAAAGCTGAATTACAAAGAGAGAGCCCTCTCTGGGTGCAGATTGGCTAGAAACTGCATCTAAAAGATTGGTTAGTGGTTACCTCGACCGTATTCCCTTTTCTCACAAGTTTTTGGGAACAACCTGAGTGATAACACCTTCACAGCCTTGCTATCGTGCAACAACTTCATGCATGTCTCCAGAAAGGTAGTAAGTAGTGATGGGTCCATCTCCGGTTCTAGTTTGTCTTTACTACCTACAGTGGAGGCCTCTGTGAAGCTCTTCTTAGCTTCCATGAATGTCTCCTTTGCATGCTCTAAATCGAACTCTGGTTCCTTTGTAGGAGCTTTGCGAACCCAAGCACTCTCTTCGGGTTGCTTTCCCTTATCACCTCTTGTCGTGATACTGCTTCAGATCATGATGTTTACATTTGGGTCCTCTTTGCGTGGCTCAAACCTCATCATTTGTAGGTTCTGAGTCAGGGGAGGCTAAAGTATTCCTTTATCGTAGGGCAGTCCTCTCTCTCATGATAAAACTAGGTACAATATAAACATAGTGATCTCATCGGATTTGTACAATGGTGGGCATAAGCCCCTATCCCTCCGCAATTGTAACAAACCAGCTGTCCGTGACCCCTTCCTTGTTGCATTCCACCTCGAACTTGTCTGCGCCCTTGAAATCCAGTGCGTGCCATCCCTGCATTTTGATCGAGGGCTTGTGTTGTGGTGTGAACTCTGTAGGTAGGAGTCTGATCCATCATTAGTTCATAAATTCTATAAGTTTGTTCATCATGGCCTACTGACCTATAGAAATTACAGAACAATTGTTGGGACATCTACATATACTTTTGTAATAGGTGATAGTTATATGTAGCGTGCTTCCCTCTTATCTGACAAATCATGCACCATAATGCAGGCACTGTGCTCATTCATACTTCTGCCTCTAGTCTCAATGGCATCAGCCCTCCTCCCACTAGGTAGTTCGTGAAGGATGGACAATGGTTCTTGTCATGCCCCTGGCCTTTGCATTTTATGCATCATACCTCCTCGCGTGCCTCTAAGCGAGTTTCCCTGTCTTGTTTCAAACTTTGCATTTCCAAACACAAGTTTTTCAGTTGCGCGTGGATTTATTGGACCCCTAGGCCAGGATCTTGTATTGGGGTTTCATGCAGTCTCATTGCAATCTCCAAAGCTTCGGCCTGGGTGGATAACTTTTACTGTGACAACGCCATCCTTAGATGTGGTGTTAGTGATGCTACAAACCATGCGTGGTGTTGTCCATCCGTCAAGGTCACGTTTGCTTCACGAATCATGCCCTTCAGTCTCCGATCTAGTTCCTAAGGGTTCTCGCTTGGAAGAATCGTGATTTCTTTAAACCTGATAATCAACTGTGTCTCCGATTTTGGCTTGCTAAATTCCTTGTTCAGTGCAACTTGGATATCCGCAACCCCAGCATTTGGATTGTCATTAGAGTGCTTAATGTACCATGTTAGTGTGCGATCCTGCAATGCACTTACTAGTGTTTCTTTCTTTATGTTGTCATCCATGACTCCTTGCGCTTCCCATACAATATTTACCACGAACCAAAATTGGTCAGATCTTCATTCCCTACTCCTTTGAACACCGGAAACTTTATTGTGCTCACCATATTGAACTATGGTGGTGGCAAAGGTGGTGTGGGCAGAGATGGGGGTGAATATGGTGAGAATGGTGGTGGTGTAGGTGGAGGTGGTATGCATGGAATTCGCTGCCTTATCAGACTAATCACACTTCTTGGTGAAACTTTCACAAGCTCTTCCTTGATTTCTCGCCGAGGCGAAATCAAGGGGCTATTTTCTATCTCTGCACTACCTTCATTTCTATAGATCCTCCCACTTCACGTAGCCCCAAACATAAATTTATTCGCATAACTTGCTTTTCACACAATAGCATTTTAATCCAAGTGTTCAAAGATTTAATGTATTTACCTCGTGGTCATTTGAGGAAGCATCGTTCCACCTCGTTGTAGCTGACTGAAGTATCTACCATGAACTTAGTGATAAGCCCTCCTATAATTTGATCCAGCCAATGGTCCACAACATGCACGAACTTATTTTCTGATTCTTCTAGTCTGCGCACCAACTCTGAAGTCCACACAATCGGTTTGTCGAGCCTACACCTTCCCTGATTGTCTGCTAGCTTCGTGATCCACTCATACAACTTAGAGGGGAAGGACGCAAAGAAAATTTCATGGATTTCCATATATAAGTAGCGCTCTAACCATTGTTCCTTTGATACTCATGGATTCCTATTTTCATGCAACGCAAACTCGTGAATCTTTCTGTCTAACCACCCTTCAATTTCTTTCTTTATTGGATTCCAGTGACACGACAATAGACATCTCTTATGCAGATCCCGGTCCCGACAACGGAAGCATTTGTTGGCTTGTTGGGGCCTGACCCAGGTTCAGGGGTGATTTAACCAAACAAATCCTAGTACTACTCGACCTTTTGGCAATAGTCCATGAAGCGCAGGCTGAGGTCTCACGCGATGTAGTATGGGAGGTTGCTAGAACTAGGTTTTCGTACCCTAGATGTGTCTAATGAGTTCAAGTGGTTTGTGATTCGACCCTGCACGCACGTTACTACGTGCGATTACCCATACCTCACGGCCTGGGATGCTGCCTTTGCACATACCTACTCGGTGGCCGAACGCTTTTATTACCCAAGTCCTTACTAGTATTACACCGTTAGTTGATTAACCTAGCTTACTTGCATGTGTAAAACATATTTAGCAATATAAATCATTCATATAAGTGCGCGCAGTAAATAAATAATATATTTGTATTTGATATCAAACATGTAGTAACTCAAGAACAGATACACAGAATTTGGATAAAACTTCCTTTATTATTCTCTTCTTTGGTTACAGATCCATCTCTGCCCTGTGCACTCAGCTGCAGGGGTCCGCGCACTCAGCTGCGGACAACTAGGCCTCTGCGCAGTTAGCTGCAAAGCCTTTTCCTACTCTACAACCCAAGATACACTTAGACACTTGCTCTGTGCTTCTACTTCTCTATCTCATACTTCTATCTAACTAACTATCTTTTACACTTAGAGCCTCACTTTATTTATACAATCCCATGGTTTGCGGACCATGGGTAGTCCGACTTTACATTACGAACTAGGGTAGACAACCCTATGACTCTAACATACTTCTGCACCTGCAATTCGCAGGGCTTTAAAACATCATTCAGTCAAAACATAGGATTTGAGCCCCAAAAAATGCCTTGGGGGATTCCATGCCCAACAACTCTGCAATGGCATTATCCATAGCCAAGTAG
Organism: Pinus taeda; assembly: GCA_000404065.3. NCBI lineage: Eukaryota > Viridiplantae > Streptophyta > Pinopsida > Pinales > Pinaceae > Pinus > Pinus taeda. Next base: position 137,834 of record APFE030240906.1, on the reverse strand, counting down.
GGAAGATCATACCACTTCTGGTCCAGATCCTTTAGCGCCCAGATGTAAACATGGTGGAAGTTCGCTTTGAACTCTGTGCACCCATATAGCTACTCAAAGATGGTTGGTGAAAACTGTGGCTTTCGGTTGATGGCCATATGAATGCTCATCTCCATCAATACCAAAAAAATTTACTTTCTCGAACCCGCGCAACGTCTTTTGTGGCCCATAGTGAAGCAAACTTCACTGCTTCTGGTAAATCTGTCTCAATTGGAGGAAACTCGTTGTCCTTTGGCAACTCTCACATGACCAACACAATTAACAGTGATAGCCAGGAATAATAGAAAGTATTTCTTTGGTCCTGTGCCTCTCGGTAGTTCATGATGAACTCGATACACAAGTAGCACACTCAGTTGAACTATATGCCCTCTCCATAGTGAGCTACTAACAAAAAGATTGGTTTTGGTACGTGTCCATGCGACACTTCCTCATCACTTTTCCAGATAAAATTTGGGTGGCCACCTTCACCGCGGGGTCAGTAATACTAGAAATAGAATACCCGCACACTTTCATGAAAAGTTTGAACTTGTCCTTCATCTTCTCAATGAGGTCACACGCACCTGTCTTTCTGCCAAATGCCTTTGCAGGATTCAGTCTATAGCGAGGTAATAATGTGATATGATGGATCAGCATATCAATGATTGGTATCGACTCACTTAACCACAATAACTCGTCATGCATAAGGCATAGCAACTGCTTAATGACTATTAAGTCTATGGGGTTACGGTGGTAGTGAGGCACCCATAAGAGGTTCAACAACCCTACCTTGTTTACCCCATGAATCCACTTCGCCAACTCCATCGTGGTGACACCAAACTGCTTGTAGAACACTCGTTTCATGAAGGTATCACTAGCCAGGTGGGCGAATCACTCAATTTCCCCCAAATCCCAATATTCAAGCTTTAGATGTGGGATGCGCGCCAAGAGCAGACCTTCAAAAGTTTTTTTTTATGGTAGCAGGGGTGTGTTCAGGAGGAACTGTCCCTCATCTAGGTCCTTTGGGACCTTCACCTTGCCTTGGCGTGGAGGGATGTATCTGGCAACTTTGAAATAGGGTCTACACCCTCAATATCCATGTATTTTGTGCCCTCGTCGTCCTCCGGGTATACCACTTTTCCCTTCTCCTACGTGGTTGGTTTTTCTTTTCTCTGAGCCTGTGTGGCTACATGCTTCCTCGGTGACTCGCACATCAACATCATCTTCTTCTGTTTATCCTTCTTCAACTTGGGAATTTCTCTCGTCAGCATAGGCTTCGGCCTAGGTAACCTCAACGCCTCAGGCATTGTTGCGGGAACCTCCATACTCACGACCTCAAGGGTAGCTCCCTTAGAGGCAACAACACCCCCAGTACTAGCGGTCTCAGATGGTGTATGAAGTTTTTAATGAGGTCCTGATTGGCCTCCGACATAGGGCTTCTAAGAAATTTCTTAAAGAGCTCATGCAACAGACAACAAAACTATGAAATTCTCATAATGAAAAGTGTTTCTCACTGGATCACCATCTGTAATTTATAGAAAAGTTCGAATTCAATTTCGACCTTTCCCCCCAAAATCCATCCATAAATGTGAGATTGGTGACAGATTTCCAAATATTTCACACTCGATTTCAGCCTTAAATGCCTTAAATGTCGGCCATCTGCTCCTCTTAACCATTTTCTGGCAGTAAAATCATGAACAGTAACAGTAACGGTCACTTTCTGACTATGCTACATGGTCTCTCCTCATGTAGCACAGCTCCCTTCTCACTTTTCCTGGTAATGTGACATCCTCCCGTTCCACGTAGACCCCTTATCCCTAGCTCTATAATTGGGCAATGTAGTTTACAGTCTCATGCCTCCTTTTAGCTTCCTGGAGCACTAAGACTGTGCTATTATCATATAGTCATATGGTCATATCCGCAGTGTATGGCTTCAACAAATTGCAATTTACCTTTCCAGGAAATGGATCTCCATTCAATTTCACAAGTTGAACTGCTCAACCATCAGTAATCTCCTTGATAACATACAACCCTAGCCAATGCATTTGAAATTTTCCTAGAAACTTATCAAACTTGTTGTCATATAATAAAACTAAATTGTTTACCTTGAAGGTGCGTATTTTGATGTGCTGAACGTGCCATGCCTTTTCGCACTCCTTCTGAACTTGTTGATGGAATCTAGCCAAGAATCTATCTTCCTCCAACTCTTTCAGGCATGTGAGCCACTCTTCTAAGGCTTCGCGGTCTGCTATTCCTATGAATGTCGCTGTGTAGACTAGGCACAATATACTCCATTGGCATCACAATGTCTATGCCATAGACCAACCTAAACAGTGTCTGTCAAGTGGACTTTTTACAAGTAGTTTTATAAGCCCATAGCACCGCTAGTATGCACACGTCCCAATCATTCTTCTACGCATTGCAAACTTTTGTCAGTGCATTCTCTAATATCTTATTAAACTCTTCCACCATCCCATTGGCATGAGAATAATATGGCGTGCTCTTTTGATGATACACTTGGAACTCTTCTGCCAGCGCACTCATAGTTTCATTAAGGAAGTGCGTACCGCGATCACTCATCAAAATCTTCTGGCACCTAAACCTAGTCAACACATATTCAAATAGGAACTTCATTATTTTTGCCCTTGTATAGTCCTTCATAGGTTGTGCTTCTGCCCATCTAGTCGAATACTCAGTCACGGTGATGATATACCACACACTCGTCTTCTTTCCTGGAGGTTGAATCGATCCTACCAAATCAATTTTCGTTTTCTCAAATGGCTGCAATGATAATTGAGGATTCACAGGAATCTCATCCCTTCTCGATGGCCTACCCATCCTCTGACATGCATCACGTGCCTACAATATGCTTTGGAATCTTTATGCAATGCCGGCCACCACAACCCAACACGTAAGATCTTTTGCATTGTTTCTTTTCCTGCATAATGGCCTCCCACAGCTCCTCCATGAGCTTCAACAAGGATACTGTTATGTTCAAAATTAGGCACATAGCGTCATAATATCTTGTCTAATCCAATTTTGTATGAGTGACCTGCAATAACAAAAAAAATTGTCACGCGTGCCACTAATTCCTTCTTCTATTGACTAGTGTACCTCTTCGGAGCCATTCCCATAGTCAGGAAGTGGATGATGTCTGCAAAATTATTGTCTGCCATGCACATTGCAAAGACTTGCGCATTAGGCAGTCCTTCCTCCAAATTAGTAGGCTACTCTCCTGTTTCAATGCACGACATATGATCCAATCCTACATTCAATCATCCTGGCTTCATAATGACTTCGAAATCATACTCCTAAAACAACAGTAGCCATCTGCATATTTTTTCCCCCAACACAGGGTTATTGACTAGGTACTTTAATGCAGAATGGTTTGTATACATCTTAAAGTGTCCACCTAATAAGTAATTCCTGAACTTCTGGAGCACGTACACCATAGCTAGTCGTTCAAGCTCTGTCGTCGAATAATTCTTTTCATCCTTGGACAACTTCTTGTTTGTGAATTCTATTAGGTGATCCAATTCTCCTTCAATACCAGCCTGTGTCAGTGCTGCTCCCAGCGCAATACATGACGCATCCACATGCACATGAAATTCCTTCTTCCAATCCGGGAAGACTAGGATCGGCACGGTGACCATCTTTTCTTTTAACACATCCAAGCTCCGCTGACATTACTCATTCCAACATAATGTAGCGTCCTTCTTCAACAGTTTTTCCATCAGTGTGGTAATCTGAGCATAACTGTTGATGAACTTTTCATAATAACCAGTGTGACCCAGTGTTACGCGCAACTATTTAAAACTCCTTGGCACCTCCAAATTGATTATAACCACAGTATTAGCTAGTTCCACCATTAATCCTTGTCAACACACTACATGAGCCAGCAAGATTCCAAAAGGGATGCAAAATAGACACTTCTTCAAGTTTAGCGCGATATGATGCCTCCGACATGTATCCAACATTAAGTGCAAACTAGCTACATGGCGCTTTACGAGCCCAAACATCATCCAATCATCAAAGTATACCTCCAAAAACTTGTGAATGAACTCTTTGAACGTCGTAATGACTACGTGCAAAATGATTGCCAACACATTCTTAAGTCCAAAAGGCACTACAGTATACTAAAAAAATCCCCACTTAGTTGTGAAGGTCATCTTACTCCTATCTTCTAGTACGATATTGATCTGATGGTACCCCAAGAACCCATGATTGAATGAATATGCTTCCCATCCTCCTACATTATCCAGCACTTCATTAGTGAATGGAGTTGGAAAAGGATCATGTATGCAAGCATCATTCAGTTTCCTGAGATCTGCACAGATCCTTATCTCATCTTTCTTCTTCTTTTCTTGAACTACCATAGGACTTACTCAATCGGAATCCTCCACTAGTTCAAGAATACCCACTGCCAACATCTTGTCTAACTCCAAGAGGACCTTTTCATTGTACTTAGGATTAAGGCGATATGGCCTATATTTCACAAGCTTCGTGTCTAGTTTCAACATTATCTTCATCACTCCTAAATCACCTATTATCCCTTTCAGGTATGAAAACTTTGTAGGGAAGAAATCCTGGTACTTGCGGAGGACCTTATCCACTGTAGCATCATCTCAGTAGTCCCCTATCTTTGCAAACTTCAGCTCTGCCTCTGTTCCAATGTTCACTTGTTGAGTTTTCAGTGGCGTGGTGATATCTGGATTCTCTATCTACGACCCCTAAACTTCGTGGTGACCTTCTGCCTCGAGGATATTAATGTTCCTTGGATCCTCCTCTTCTTCTTTAGCCATCACATTATAGTACTCCAACGCATGGCACAACTGGGTGGTCCAATCTAGTTGAATCAAATCCAAGGGATCCTACGGGATTCTGAAGATCACTGCCTTGACCTCCTACAACGCTTCATCAATTCACTTGAATCCATCCTCAAAGCTGAATGTCATCAAGAATCCGTCTCAAAATATCCCATTCATCCGTGTCATGGCAGAGCTCTATCTCTAAGTACCAATTCATTGGTATTACATCCAAAGTGTGATAGAACAAATGTACTCACTCCAGTTTCGGTTATGCCTCACAAGCATCAGTCCATTTTGCTAAGTGATTGTGTAGATCACTCCTCCCATTTTATTTCTCTATCAATCGCACCTTTGGGTGACCAAACTGCACCCTCATCATTCTTCTATATTCTCGCCATCCATCAAAATTGTCTTTATGTATACCCCACCATCTTGCGGGCGTGGCGCACAATGCCAAGTCCAAGGCTTGGAAGTGATGCTTCTTTGGCACTTCCCTTTCAAATGCATCCAAAAATTTATCAACGTTGGTTAAACCATCATAATAACAAAAAATTCTCACCTCCGATGATACACAGTGCAGTGATTTAGTCATCACATGACAACACAACATAGAAACTTTGTGCAATTGATTCTGCCAGTGCTCCAATTCCTCATCTGAATCTGATATGTACTAGCTTTCACAGTCCCATGAAATATGTCCATTAGCTATCAGATTCACCCAATCCTGATCTCACTCCATTATCTTATAAATATGTCCAAATCATCGTCACTTTCATAATTGCGAACTAGTTTAGTATAACACGATCATTCTGTAGGGTCCAAAGGTACTACTATGTGGAGCAATTTTCTTTCAAATGACATCGTTTACTTCTTCATGTTGATCACCCCATTCACGTCAACAACCCAATCGATCCCAAGGAGCATGAGGTAGGGATTGTTGTCATAGACAATCTCTATCACTTCGAAATTAGCCAACGCGCTCGCACCTTCAATATCTATTGTCACTCTTTGCAACCTTCCCCTGGGAATAATCTTTTGTTGATTCACCATCCTCATTTGAATAGGAGACCACTACAAGGTAGGTCTCCCCATTCTCTCCCATGTTTTTTTTGGCAAAAGATTTGCATATGACCCAAGATCCAGAATAACTTGGTGCATTTCATACTCTCCTATTTACATGGTGAGCCTCATCTCATGCCCTGTTTGTGCCTTATGCTTACCAATTTTTCTGACCAGGCATGGTCCCTCAGGAGTACTTTATTTACCAACACATTTATTTATCAACTCCTATAATCCCTTTATGGCCTTGCTATCACGTAGAAGCTTCATACAGGTCTCAAAAAAGGTAGTAAGCATGGATGGGTCCATTTATTCAGACTTGTTACCCTGACTTCCAAAGGTAGAAGCCTCGACGAAGCTTTTCTTCACTTCCAAGAAGGTTTCTTTCATGTGCTCCAGATCAAAGCCAACCTCTTTCTCTGGAGCTTTCTTGACCCATTCACTTTCTTTAGGTTGCTTTCCCTTATCTTTGCCAGTCATCATTCCACTTCACAGCACAATATTCACATTAGGATCCTCTTCACAGGGTTCAACCCTCATCATCTGCAGGTTCTCAGTAGGATGATGAGGTTTCATCCCCGTTTCTCGCATCTTAGCTATTAATACAGGTAAGTCTTCTGTCACATGGTCAAACTGAGTACAATATTGGCATGATAGGCACATCAAGTTTGTACATTCTTGCGCGTAGTGTCCTGGCCCCCCATAATTGTAGAAATTAACTCGTCCCTGACCTTTCGCAGGTCCTCCTCCACCTCGGCCTCATCCGCGCCACTATTATCCTCCTCGTGCTCCCCCAGTGCCTTGATCTGAAGGCCGAGTTTCTATCTGCTTCCGGTACGTGGGCGTCCTTTCCATCATTAGCTCATAACTATGACAATTGCGCTCATTGTGACCTATTGATTTTCAGAAGTTGCAGAAGAGTTCTTGTGGTGTCTGTACAAATTTATCCAACAAGTGACAATTATCTGTCACATGTTTTCCAACTACCTGATAGATAGCACACCACAACGTGTGCCCTGTACTTGGCCCTGCTTGCAATATAATTCATGAAGACAAGGTAATGATATTTATCATGCCCTTGTCTCTTACATTTCAAACACCAAATTTCTTCATGCACCTCTGGCCGAGTCGCTCTATCCTTCTTCAAACTTTTGAATTCTAGGCAAAGATTCTACAACTCCGCATGAATCTGCTGAACTCCCAAAGCAACATCTTGAACCAGTGTCTCATGCAATCTCATCGCAATATCTAGAGCTTCCGCCTAGGTCCCAATATTTTGTTGTGATAAAGAAACCCTTATATGAGGCAAGAGTGAAGCCACAAACCATTCGCAGTTCTTCCCATCCATAATATTCATGTTAGCTTCGCAGATCTTGCATTTCAATCTCTGATCCAGCTCCTAGGGTGTCTCGTTAGGATTCATCATGATTTCCTTGAATCCCACGATTGATTGCACTTCAGACTTGGGCCTACTAAATTCCTTGTTTAGTGCAGTTTAAATGTTTGCCAATGTAGTTGTCGAGTTATCAGTGCAGTACTTAATGTACCACGTTAGCGTGCAATCCTATAAAGCAGTAACCAACATTTCTTTCTTAATCTGATCATCTATAGTTTTCTAGGCTTGCCAGATAGCCTTCGCAATGAACCAAAAGTAGTTTGGGTCCTCATTTCCCAAGCCTTTGAAAATGGGAAAATTTACTGTATTCATCATATTGAATAGTGGTGGAGGTGGTTGCAGTGTGGGCGAAGGTGTATGCGGCAGAGGTGAAGATAGAGGTGGTGTGGGTGGATGGGGTATTCACGGGAACCCTTGCCTTATTAGCTAGATAGTACTCTACGGAGAAGCCTCGGCTTCTCCTTCGTTGTCACTTAGAGGAGGCCAAATTAGTGGGCTATATTCAAGACTTGTTCTTTTTTTATCCCTGAATAACTTTCCACTTCGCGTAGCTCCAAACATCAAGGTAATTGCATAACCCACTTTTCACACAAGATCATTTTAATCCAAGTATTCAAAGACCTTAAATACTTGTCTCACGGTCCCTTGAAGAAGTGTCGCTTTGCTTCACTGTAGGTGACTGAGGTATCGACCGTGAACTCTGTCACAAATCCTCCGATGACACGATCAAGCTAGTGATCGACAACATGCGTGATCTTATCTTCAGAGGCTTCCAATATCTGCACTAACTTTTGGGTCCACACTATTGGACCATCAAGCCTCCACCTTCCCTATCCGTCCACTAATTTAGTGATCCACTCATATAGCTCAATGGGGAAGGAACATAAGAAAATTTCATGTATCTCTGTGAATAAATACCTATCCAACCACTATTCTTTATTCAATCATGGATTTATGTTTTCTTGCACCGCGAATTCATGGATCTTTCTGTCCAACCAATCTCCAATTTCCTTCTTTGTTGGATTCCACTGATGTGACATCACACATCTCTTTATGTAGATTCCAGTCCCGACAATGGAACCATATATTGGCTTAGTGGGTCTTGACGTAGGTTCAGAGTTAAGTTTTCCAAAAAAATCCCTACACTACTGGCCCTTTCGGCATCAATCCGCAAAGTGCAGACTGAAGTCTCACCTGAAGCAGTATGGGGGGATGCTGTAACCAAGTTTCTGAACCAAGAGATGGTCGCGATGTCGTTTTGTTCCCTAATCCTGCCTTCATGTAAATTGATAAGCCTTTAAGCCTTATCGATATAAATTCCTCTTACCGGCCTCTAGACGTTTGCAAAGATCTACGATTGTCTTTCGTAGACCCTAAATAGGTAAATCAACCACTTACACGCCTCTGTAATCACTCCTACTTTTTGATTTACCCATATCAGCTTAAGTGTTTGATAACTTTACCATGCATTAAGATATTCTTCACGTAAATAGATATTATTACTTGCATTCATATAAAAATTTAAACCATACAAAATCGCACATCAATACACTATAATTCATGAACCCAATATTTATCGTAACATAGTCACATTCATTCATAATAGAAGTAAATAGGTAAAACACATATATTTCTTGAAAAATCCCTTTATTGAAACTTTAGTTCTGCTTAGAGACTCAAGACTACCCTGCGCACTCAGCTGTAGGGGTCCATGCACTTAGCTGTAGACTTTACTCTGGGCCTCTACACACACATCTCCAAAGCCTCTCTTCTACTCTAAGACTCTTCGCTCTTCACTTATAATGACCTATTACATTCATTCTTTGCTCCTTAACTTCCTTAGACTCTCTAAGACTCTCCTTTTTATACAATCCCATAGTTCAAAGACCATGGGTAGGTCTATACAAGTTGACACAACTTAAAATCCCTTTATGACAATTACTATCTACGCACTCTGCAACCACAACTTGCGGAGACTTTACATTTTACATAACAAAAACTGGGCTTTTGCCCCAAAATTGACCGCAGGGGACCTTGTCCAAACACCTTGTCCCATACATTGGTTGTATGCAAAGTGTTTGATAAAAAATATGCAAATAAAGTGTTTGATGGAATGAGTGCATCCCAAGTGTCTAAAGAAGTTCAATACAACAATTTTGTGAAGTAGATCTCCATGCAAAGGTTGAAATTCAATTTGATAAAATCTCTCTTTGAGAATATTTTGTGTCTTTAGCATCCTCTTTGTTTTGACATTATTGCGCCCCCTAGGTGGTTATCATGGAGAATCTATGGTCTTCATCCTTAGTTTTGGTTAGGAAATCCATTAACACCTACTAGACAAGTCAATATTCCTCTCCCTAGTCAACCTTCAAACTCTAGTACTTTCAATTCATCGAGTTTTTCGCTAGATTTTGAATCCTCTCAACTGTGAGCCATCACTGTGTTTGGTATCAATGTTGGTGGTAATACTGGTCCTAATGTGGGCACCAATAGTGGAGGAAATTTTGGTGTTAACACTAGTGTTGCGGGATTTTATCCCCTAAGGCTCTTGGGTGGAACCCTAGCAGACTGAAAGTTGCCTAAATCAAGAAACATGCACACACACAGTCTTTATGCTAGAAAAAGCTATTCCTAAGGTGAGAAGGACGTACCTCAGGTCCTACGTTTGGGTAGTTCCTCAAGGGTGCAAACCCTTCTTCACGTCCCTTCCGCTCCTTTGCCCTGCAAAAACAACAATTCCAAGGAATGCAGCAGTATATGGACAAAGATTCATGTAAAAATAATCTTTATGTTATATAAGAAAGGAGTTAGTTATAAACTTTTAGACATCCATTCATACATGAAATTCAAATATGAACATCATTAACATAAAGAAAGAAGCATATCGGGAACAAGACGTGTTTCTTTATTAGACAAGTAGAATAGTACAAATAAGAGCAATATCACCTGAACCACTT
>APFE030240906.1:104237-123217 GCA_000404065.3 Pinus taeda | reverse complement strand
TTTGAGTGCTTTGTTCAAGGGCGACACGACTGACTCTAGCTGCCAATAATAGATGGAAATACTGTCCTGTTCCCGCTCTTTTTGGAATATTTAATTTTTTTGTCTTTTTCTGTTAAGCTCGAAAAAGTATAAAAGAATGCTATGGTATAGTGGAAAGGACGAGTGTCGGTGAAACAAATGATCTAGTTCCTGGGAGGGGAACATTCCTATGCTCAATGCAGGGAGGCGAAAACTGGTTGGTGACACTCAATGGTATGTCCTTTCCATGGGTCAAGGTATGTCAAGTTGCAGAGGTTAAAGGTATGCAAGGTTTATTTTTGCAGAGGTCATGGTCAAAAGTTGGCTTAAACATGAGTCTAGTGAAGCCGGCTCTAGGCCAAAAGGTGCAAATGGTCAACATGCAATGCAGCAGTACAACTCAACACAAAGGAGCCTCTAGGGTATAAGGCCAGAACGAAGTGAAGAAGCTGAGAGGAATGAGTCTTCAATGCATAAGTCATGGCGGGACTACAGAGGACTTCCGAGCCTAATAATTAGGGCCCCCTTCTTGGAGGTAACATTGGAACCTTGCAAGGAATGACAATCGATTAACCAATGCTTCGATATATGGTTGGTTTGATTCTCCCCGATTTGAACCAACTCATTAATAATCCTCTTCAACATGATCCTAATTGGCCATCCATGACAACTAAGGTCCCATCTAATATACCAAAATTTGGAGGGAACTCTAGAGATGATCTCACTAACCACAATCGATCCTTTCTTATGTGGTGTTCCTCTAATTCCATATCAGAGGATTCTATTTGTTTACACCTCTTTCAACAAACTCTCACTGGATCTGTCGTGAAGTGGTATGTAGACCAACCCCTTGCATCATGTAAAGTGATTATGACCCTTTCCTATGCATTTGTATCCTATTTCTAATTACCTATCCGTTATGATATAGGTGTCGAACGTTTGATCCCATTTTGTCAAACCTTTTCTACCCTCCTTTCTGATCATGTTCAAGAATGACGTAGAAGGAGGAGTTTGTGCAAAGCTCCAAAATTTGAAGACCTAGTTTTCCTGGATTGATTCCTACTATCCCTCCTCACTCTAGTTGGTAAAGACGTTTCATCCAATTTCCCTCAAATCAAAGAAGAATCCATTCAGAAGGCTTTGCATTTTGACCTGATCTATGCCTAATTGGGTTATGTCTTTACTATTATTCTAACCTCCCTTATCCCAGTGCTTCTTTTGCACCAAGGGCATAACACGACACTAATGATATAATTGCATTAATATCTTACCAACACCCTTCCCTGTATGTACAAGGATCTTTGGGTTATGACCAACCTCAAGTGGGGCTTGGTTCCACCTACACTTATCCTCCCCATGACTCTTTGTGATTTAACTCATACCAAGGCATGGACACATCTTATGCACTTTTCCCAACCACATCAACTGATGTTAGGGCCATCTAGTACTCAACCTGGTTATCAAAATGTATCGCAAATCCATACTATCCTTATGCACTTCCTAATGCTCTAACCTCATTGGAACCAACACCTCAACCCCTCATTCTTTACCCCCCTTTGTTGTAGTTCCCATCGCTTCCACAGGGGTAGGTGTACGCTCAAAAAAATGTTGCCCATCGCTCTCACCCCAAAAGAAATAATAAGGGGAAGGGTAACCAAAACTAGCAATATCAAAGAAACCAAGGCAACCAAGATCATCAACCTAATGCCAATAAGGATGATCAGTCTAACACCATTAACTAGCACTATAGTGCTTATCCCAAGAAAAAAAGGGCCCTTCACACCAATATGTATTATGCCTTATGTGGTACTTATGGACATTACACTCATGACTATCCCCTTCCCCCTCAGATGTGCAAAGCATGGGAAGACCAAGAAGTTGCCTCTAGAGGGAGGTAGATTGTGCCTTCATCTACCCCCACCTATTTACAGCTGATAGTGCTTAGGAATCCCTTCCCTAACCAAGGTTATGTGCCCACTCAGGATGGAAAAAATCCTTCCATTCCTTTGTCTCATTAAACTTAGAATGGATCTTACCAACTTGTCATGATAAACTATGATAATTTCAACCTTCAAAATCAATTGTACCAATATGAACCACCTCCTAAGAAGAAATCCAACAAGGCATAACTAAACATATCCACAGAGCCTCTTTCATGACCCAATGGTACATTATAGATTCCTCCACCTAAGGTAGAGGTTCCTTCTAGGATCGCTAAAGGTCCATTATGTCAAAATGATTCCAACTCCTGAACCACCATGCCTATAACATAGTAGATGATCTGGAAAAATCTCTTACTACGTCCCCTCAGACTATTCTTGCCAGTGTATATAATTTGAAATCTTATCCTTAACTTCCCTATAGTATGTCCTTATATCAGAAAATTGATTCAATAATAAATTGCTTGATTGACATATGTCATGGATATTGGCTAATTTATGACAAAAAAGAACTTATTGTTGAGCAAGGAGATTATTTAGTTCTCCTGCTTCCTTCTTAAATTTAGCTATCTCGGGATTCACATTTAATTGCTCAATATTTTGTTGAAGTTCCTGGATTTGAGTGTCCTTGCTGTTTAGATCAGATTCATGTTGAATCTTTAAGTCATTGAAGTTATTTTTCACTTTTGCAAGATGTGCTTTCCACTATTGATAAATTACTTGTTTTTCATTCTCAAAACCCCGTTCTAGCTGCGTAATCCTTTCATCTTTCTCCCTTAGTATTTGTTTTACATTAGAGGCTTTATCAATAGTAGCACTATCATATTCTCCTACAAATTGAAAAATCCTTCTAAGATACTCAGTAGGAGTAGCTTGATCATATTTCCAAATTACTTCAAAGGAAGCATTACCAGGGACTAAGGCCTAGGTTTATTCAATTCTCTTTCTTTTTCTCTATCTGCTAACCATAAATTTATGCTTTGGACTATAAAACACATCAAGAAGTGGAATTTATTTAATTTTAAAAATGACCTTAGAGGTTAGGAATACTGGGATGACTTCTAAATCATCAGAGTGTAGAGATTTATCAAAATCCTCAATAGTAAGTGAGGTCTTCCCTGTAACTTCAGAGGTCTGTGTAATCTTCATCTACAATGGAGTCTTCAGATTTTTAGGTTATGTTTCTTTTGTGAACTACTCCCACATTGCATTTATATTTTTGTCTATGAGAATTTCCTTTGCCTAAGAAGAAGAGGAAGTACCTATCTCTTTTATCTGAGATTCATTAGGGACCTGTGTTGTACTAGCCGAGACTTTATCCTGCTCTGTATTTTGTTGATGGAGCTTTAATAGATCCATAGGCAAGTGGGATATCCTTTTATTCTTGTATTTTTTAAACTAAATCAATTCCTTAGGACTTAACTATGATGTTGCTAGCTTCTCAACCTCTGAATAGATAGAAACTGATTAAAATAAATCATCAAACTTTTCTTGTTCATTCATGAATTGCCTAAGTTTCGCTTGTACAATGACATTCTTGGCAGCATCATTAGGATCATATTGTCTATTGGGAATAGTTGGGAAATTTAAACATTGAATTTATTCAATATCAATACTAGCATACCTGAAATGTTCAAGAGCATAGACACCACATTGAATAGAAAAGGAAAGCTACATTGTTTTTTTAGCATCATTCATAACCTTTGAAAGGCCATTCCCTATAGTTTGGTAGGCTATCTCTCAGGCTAGGAGTTTATCGGGAACATAAAGGGACAACACATGAGGTTTTGTAAGAATGTCAAAGGTCTGGATATAGGTGAAGGATTCTTCTCCAAACCAGCTTCTAATTGATAACAATCATTGTTGGCTTCAGGTGGAAGTCTAGGAGCCCTCTCATTAAAGACACTTTGGTGGATGTGCAGCATAGCTCCATGGAAAATTTTATAGAAACAAGGCTAGTATTTGGATTCCCAGAGTATGGTATGATAGATATAGTTTGGTGTACAGTCTTCTATGGTCCATTTCCATCCCATAGATGTAAAATCAAAGGTGAAACAAATAAAATCCATTATATATGTGCTCATATAGAAAGGGGGAACAATGTTCACATAAAAAGTGAACTTTTTCCTATAATTCAGGATTTGGGTGCCTATAGTATGAGACAATATAGTTCCCCCAATCTATAATATATCCATTTGAGGCATAATCAATTAGGGGTACCCACTCATCTGAGAATTTATGGGTATTAGGGTAACCATAGATTCTACACATCATAACAACTATATAACATAATGGTTCGATAAGGGAAGCAATAACATACATACCCTTATCCTTACACTTGTGTTTGTTGGGATCCATTCTCCACTCTTTGATGACCTCTGACTAATCCTCATGTTCACTCATGATTTTTGGTACACATTTCTTGATGCATATTTTCTAGGGCAGTGATAGCTGATACATCTTGCTCAAATAACTGCTAGTAAATGACCCAATAACTGTGTTCCTCCTAGTCATGAAATTCCTTTCTACAATATTCATATGGTCGATAACCCATTTAACCATATATGTATAGGTCATGATGTTGGGTCAAGTTGTAATCCTATGCAGGAATGAATTGGTGACGTCGCTATAAGTAGTTTCAGAAACATGGGTAGAATCTTTAGCTATGGTTGTCTTTGTTGTCACCCTAGGTTCTTCATCTTCAAAAAGTTTATAAATGGCTTCCCAAGAGGAGCTTCCAACATCGGGAGTGTAGATTTTATTTGATAATAATGCGAGCATTTCAGTAGCTTCAGGTGAATGAGTGACCCACTGCTGTTGAAAAATGAGTTTCTTCCTCAGTTTAGTTTCCCTAGAAATCTTTTTTGGGTTTTTCTTATCAAGATTGGCCTACAAAGGAAAACACAGGAATAAGGAAAGGCTTCATTAACTGAAGAATTCCTTAGAGTGAATAACCAATTTCATATCAACTTATGTCTTTATGAGAAAAATCTAGTGATATCAAGCTGTAATAATGAAATCATTTCGAATTTCAAAATCATAAATTCGTTACATTTGGCCATTAAATGATAAAATGTGGGTTCACATGGGCTTTTGTACAGGTCATCATATCCGAGGATTATATTAGAGAAAACGTATGGTTGTATCTTTTAAACATGCGATATTCTTACTCTCAGATCAAATTTTATTATTAAAATGTAACGGCTAAAAAATATAAGCGGGAAGGGATGTTGGAGGTCCTATATCAGAGGTTTGATATTAGGGTTGAAAAGAGTGATGACCGATTAGAAGTTTCGATATGGATAGGGGGAGTTTATCAGAGATTAGAGGATTAGGATTATTGGAGATCAATGATATCATGATATTGGAGTATCGATATATGCACATATCGGAGTATCGACGATGTCATTTATCGGAGGATGGGCAAAAGGAGATATTAGAGGATTGGGGGATCAGGATATTAGTGTATTTTGAGTGATGCTTATATTGAAATCTTTGATATTCAAAATATTTGATAATGCTACATGGAAATCATGTGGGGTTAGGACTTCTATTATTAAATTCGCAAAGAAGAGTTTTATTACTTTTAGACTTAAAATATTTGAAAACATTAATCAGGGAGGGATTTATTGCAACTTATCCTATGAGACATGCTACAATATTTAAATATTTTGATAAAGTTCTTCTGATAATAGATTTTAAACAAAATCCTATGGGTATCGTATTTATGAATATGTCTTATGCACCTAAGATTCGATATGAAAGCTTTGATAAGGGATATTTCTCATTTAGTCAAGTTATTTGGTGACTAAATCGGGGGTTTTTTTTAGTAGTACAACACAGTCCCAACCACTTTAACAAAGCTTTGCATCTTTCTGGGACTTGCAAACTTCTACTGTAGGTTCACGTTGGGGTTCTCTCATATCACTTGTCCTTTGAGTCAAGTCACTAGGGGAGGAGCAAAAGAAAAGTTCTTTTGGGTTGAATCCAAAAAAATGCATTTGTCGAATTGAAGAATCACATTTTCTCTGTAGTGCTCACATCACCATACCTATTGTTAGCGCTCCATAATTTCTTAAGGTTGTGAAATAAATTGCAAAGGTAACCACAAAACCACTTTTAAGTTTAGAAGCTAAGCCTTATAATCTCAAAGAAGGATCTCTCTATCAGATGTACCTCTGTTGGCATTGTAGGATTTTAGGCTAGATGTGAGAGTTCAGAGTTTTATTTTTAGATTGGTTTGGTTGGAGCAACAAGGAAAAACCATTGGGAAATGGAGTCAAAGGAGCCTAGAGTGATCAATTTGCAGAAACATCAAGCTAAAGTGTAGCAGTGAAATATATGCATGCTATTGGATCCTTGTAGTTTGTGAAATGGATAAGGAGGAACATATTAAGATTCACTTTAAATATAGAGCATTGCTACCTGAATTCTATATTTAAACCTCAACGGAAAACATTGATATTGTTTTAAGCAAGAACATAGTGTTTTGAAACAAATTATGTACTTAATCTTATTAAGAATAATAAAAAACTAAATGACATATGAAAAACAAAGAAAAACAAATTACAGTAAGAAGCACTTCACAACATTGATATCATAAAGGAATCTTGAAACAACTTGTCTTGTATTAATGAAAAATGGTCACTTGAGTTAGAGAAATAGCTTTATAACAAATGGTAGTCTTTCTCAATATGAATCCCAACACTAATACTTCGAATTCTAAATTATTTATAAAAATTATTAAAAAATATCTTCTTTGGAAAATATCTAGAATTGCTTGCAAAAATATCTCAAACTTATTACAAAAATAGAACCTAAATCTAGGAAATACGAAACTGTTGAAGCTACTGTCACTATTTTCCTGGGTTGTTGGTGATGACTAGATCTAAAGAATAGAGGCTTTGTTGTTGATTTCATTCTAGAGGCTCTATGATTGTTTACTCTCGTAACTCACACCATTTTTTCCATTTATCCTCATCTGGAAGTTTAAAATTAACTAACTTTGATAAGTCTCATCTACCTCTGTGTATTTCTCAAGGGTAGGCTTACTAAGAAACAAATGTCCGATTTCATGTTTAATTAGCAGGTCATAACTGAGGCCTTCCGTGAATCCTTTTCCTATAATTGTACCCTTAATCTTAACAAATTTTGACTTGTCTCTAGCAATTGAGTACATTTTCTGCTAATAATCTTCAAGCTGGACCAATGTATCTCCCATCCCTTCTAGACTAGGGAGAACTTTCTAATGTAATATATTAAATTTCTTATGAAACCTATATATCATGGTCTCTAGACCATTGCATTTTCTCTCTAACTTCATCATCAAGTTTCTCTTAGTGAGAACCTTTCTTACTTCTATGATGGTTTCTATTATGTCCTCTATATCTAGCTCTTCCAATTATTCTCTGGATTTTGAATTTTAAAACCTTATCAAAGCAGTGGCATCACTGGGTGTGGTGCCAAGGTCCCTTTTCACATTTGCTAAGAGTCTCTTTGACTTCTTCACCAATTGATATTGTTCAAAGATGATCTCAATGGATGGCCATATCTTTGTGATGACCTCATTTATCTCCAGCCAAATGTTCTCTTTAGCTCGTGCCATTGTGTTAGCCATAATGGATTGGTTTTCTAGATATTATATCCTTTGTGTGAGCTTGTGTGTTTTCTATAACTCTGCTAGATAGATAATATCCACTTTAACTTTTTGTTCTTGCAAATTTTTCAATTTTGCAGTCAACTTCTCAATCTATTGGTCTTTAATGGACATGTTTTCCATTACTTTGGCTAAGTCTAATGGTGTATTGCTAGATTGTCCTTCTACTATTGTAATTGCTTCTAAATTTGTTGTCGATGTTGATGCCTCTGATGTCAAAGTACCTGTCATTGGAATTACATCCCAAGGAATGGCCTGCATTGAAATTGCTTGTTGTTCTTTTTCTTTTAGGAGTATTTCCATTTCTTTCTCCATCTTAGCAATTTGATTATTTTCTTCAATAATAATTTTGAACATATTCTCTTTTCCTTTTCATGTTATCCATACTCCTTAGTCTATGGATCTTCAGTGGGGGCGAGCTTAAGCTATTTTCTCAATGTTCCTATGTTTGCATTTTTATTCTTTATAATCTCCTTAATTGTTGTTATATTGTTGGGATCATACCCCAATTTAATGATCAGATCTTCCAAAGACTTTATCTTTGTGTCTTTGGCCAGAGAAGAAATCGTTTCCAGTTTTAACTGTGCTTGAATGTTGTTTACAAAGACTTGGAGCTTAGCTGTATCCATAGCTGAATTTTTTATAGTGTTGTAAAGCATCTCACCATACTATTTATGGAAGTCCATTTGGTCTATAGGATGGATCATATCTATATTGAAAGATAAAATGGACTAGTATTCATCTGATGATCGAGGTTGAGAAACTTTGGGCTCCAGAAAAGCACCTTGTATTCTCCTCTTCTCAATATAAAAGGAAGAAAGAAGCCTATGTTGGGTGGTGGTTGTTTGCTTCCAAAAGTGTGAAAATATAGTAGCCTTGAGTTCTTGATTCTTTCTTTTAATTTCTTTTTAGATGGAGAAAATACTATGATCTTTCTTGCTCTGTTCTGTTTCTCCTGTTGATGATTAAATAGGTGTATCTATTGTTATTTAGGTCATCATAGATACAGGAATAGTCTCCTCTCTACTTGATACTGAAGGTATACCTGAGCTTGTTAGGATAATAACATGTTCTTTTTTTGCACTCCATTGTTGTGTCTCTCCTACATCCATGGTCTTTTACCTATTATTTTACACTATGAAATCCTTTGTTGAAATCTTTGTCACTGAAGGGGAAATGGTTTCTTTTAAACCTTTTCCTATGGTACTGATGTCTGTGAAGTTGACATCACATGTTCTTTGGCCTCCTATAATGTATTCTCCTGCCATTCTTCTTGATTCATGAATTCCCCTATCTCTAGTCTAGAAATATGGACATAAGGAGCATACCTCCGTTCTACCCTCAATTTAGAAATTATACCAAAAGGGTCATAGAACCATGTAAAACTATGCTTGAAGCTCATTTGCTTCAAAATGGCATCTGAATCTTGTCTTGTTGACCTTGAATTGCATGTGAAGGGACCAAATTGCGTTTTTATTTTGAATTGTGCTTTCTTCTTGGCTCTTAGGAATTGTAGCTGGTCCATATTCATCATTTTCGTGATAAATTCTAAGGAAAAAATGTGAATTGGCACAAACTTGGGGATTTTATAAGTGGGAAATTCACACCCATATATCCTGATCTCTGTATAACTCTAGTATAAATACCAGTCCCATTTCTTGGTATGATCACTTAGTTGAAAAATTTTGTTGATCTCTGGACATATTCTTGGTTTTGCATCATTGTTTAACAAATTAGTTGTCATATGAAAAAAATTATCCACAAAATTACTCAATGTGAATTCAGTATTGCTCTTTATAACCAGGGAGGTCCAATGAATGACTGATTGGGAGTTACCTTGATTGTCTAACTTCTGTAGATGAAAAGAAAACATGTCTAATTGATAATAAAGAAACAAATACACCAAGATGGATGCATACTTGAAGACTCCTTCAGTTGAAAATTTCATGAATTGTTCATGAATGCTCAGCTAAAATTTCACTGTAATAGAAAATGGTAGGAGGCTTCTCAACTTTGGAAAACACAAAAATAAAGGCTAGGATGAATTTGCCGATCCATCGGTCAAAATGGTATCCTAATAAGCATGAAACAAATTAAATTTTTTTTTCTCATCTAAGGGAACATAAAAGTAGGATAAGGAGGGTTTGTTTTGGGAAATTGAGCATTTTATGGTAGGAAAGTCTCAAATATCTTGACCCTATGGGGGAAATCTAGCTTATTGTACATTTCCATGTGGAAATCTAGGTGAAGCGACTGCATATGATCAGGATTTTGGATTTCAAGCATCTCTGAGATTGAATGACCATTAATGGAAAAAAGAATATCACCATTTTGGGCCACTAATGTTCTCTTACTGAGGATGTATTGAAATTGACACTAGGTTACAAATTTTGGGAAATAATTGGTCTAGGGAAAAATAAATTGGGGCGGGAAGGAGTCCCATAGTCCCAAATCATTGTTGAGGTCACGGTGATTCTGTTTGAGCCAACTGTGAAGTTTGTATAGATTGAACTCACAATTGGTCTTTGCAACTAAGTTGGTATACATGATCAATTAACGGTTGATGGTCCAAATCAATAGGTGGAGGTAACATTGGGCTTTCATTGGATGCTTTGGATTTTCCCTTAGGTGCCATACTAAAATGAAAAAATGAGACAGAGAAGATAATGGTTACCTGCGAAAACAAACTCGTCACTGTGTATTTTTTTTGTCGTGACAGATACTTGACCAGACAAATGTTGCATGGATTCTGTAGCAACTGACTAGATAGCTAGGCAGGAGGAGGTGACAGTCGAGTCATGCATCAGACCTTCATTGTGAACCAAAAAAGAAAATGGGGGCCACCTAAGAATTTTTTTGGATTTTATTGGACAACTGTGTTTTTCCATTGCATTCATCTCATTATGGAGTGGTTCATTGCATACAAGAACATTCTGATTAGGAATGATTGGATTTCAATGGGAAGAAGCAATAAATGGAAGCAGGGAGGATAAGTGGCAGAATGGGAGTGGAAGGGATGTGATTCGTTGCAAGGTAAGATGACAGGAGGTGATTATGTGGCTTGGTATGGTGGAGTGACAAGGAAATGGTCATGTATTAGGTCATAAATAGCAGAAAGAGGATTAGGGGGGAGCTCGAAGGGTGGTAGTGATGGTAAGTAGTTTGCGGGGGGGGGGGGGGGAACGAGAGTGGCGATGAGGGGATTCCACATAGAAAAAGAGGGTATAGAAGAGACTACTTACCCGGACCCCCTCCCTGTTGGATAACCTTTGTAAATGATGGGAGGGGGGTGGAAACAATCCCTTGCGATTGATCTAGGTGCGGTAGATCATGGCCATTGAAAAATGTGCCCAGCTTATTACAAATGACAAAAGTATCACATCAATCCATAAATTTATTAAAAATTATGATAATCAAGATTAAATGATGCGATTAATTAATTTAATTATGATTTATTAATTCTAAGGGTGCATTTTGACTTGCAAGCCCTTTTTCAAAATTTTCAAATTTTTTAATCCTTTTTTCTCATTTGTTTATCAACTAACCAAGCTTAAATAGTTTGGTTAATCTATTTATTCTACCTAATAAAATTCAACCATGATTACATTGTGTGGTTTATTTATTTACTATCCTAAACTAATTTTTATTTGATTTAGTTTAATCATGTTTAAACAATATGATCAAACTAAGTAATCTACTTCTAACTTTGTTGTGGCATTTAAACAAGCTGCACACTTCATTGAAAGTCTATAAAGTATTATTGATGCATTTTTTTATTCTGCTTGGAGTGGAATTTAGACTTTCTCACTTTCATACATATTTTTGTGGGGATTCTATTCCTTTTCTTTTTATTTTGATATTTTATTTTTTCTTTTTAATAATATATATATATATTTAACCATCCATTGTTTTTATTTTGCTTTTTTCTATTTCTTCTTTTTCTTTATGAAATAAATTTGCAGGATGAAATATTATTTAAAACATCTATTATACAAAATCACAGCTATGATCAAGTCATCCTATGAAATATAGGGCACTAACAGTGGCTCCAATGGGGATGGCACCTCCTTGTGAGGTGTTAAGAACATTGTATCAGTAGCCTTGATCGACTGGGCATGTTGTCTTTATTCTGCAAGTGAATTTGATCCATCTAATGTTATTTACCATTATAGGAAGAAAATCACCAGAATTTTAGGGCCCTCTCGCCGGGCTTCAACTTCTGATGTGAGCCACCCTAACTCTTGCAATAGAATAGTAAAGTGACATATATACAATGGCTCTAAAATGAAATTGATTTAACTTTGAAGAAAATAGTGTTTAATAATTCTGTCATTCATAGCTCCACCAGGTAGTACTTCTTCATTCAAGTCGCTCAAGAAAAATGTGTCATTGCCTCTGAGTCTTTACATTTGGATTACAAAATTTGAGCCAAATATGGGCTTTTAGCCCCAAAACTACCCTTGGGGGATCCCACGCCCAACAGACCCCCAACACAAACATTGTGACTCACCCTCAAGTCACTCTACAAGCACGAAGATCTTAACATGAAGACTTCCTAGCTCTGTTTAGATGACCGCAACCACAACAGCGAACTGAGCGGTGACCTGTTGGACTTCTTCCACTCGCTGCTCAGTGACTGCCGCTAAACTGCTACCATGAATCTTCTACTGAGCTGCCTGTAGTGTCGCGAGATTTCCTTCAATGGAAGTTGTGATCGTATATGCCTCATTTATCCATGGCTGTAGGCATGCTTTTAGGACCACTTCTTTGTATCGAGTGGCATCCACTTGTTCCTTAAGCGCCTTTGCTTCCTGCATCCATGCAAGCCTCTGTGTAAGGGTGATTGTCTGCGCGGTCCCTTTGAACTCATCATATCTTTGTTGTAGCTCGCACGCCTCTCTCTCCAGGTGCTCTACATTTATGTCCTCTTGCAGGGTGGTCAGGACCTCGAATGATTGTTCAAAACGTCGCGTGTAGTCTACTACTGCACCGGCAACCACCGCTATTGCTGTTGTCACAGTGGTGGTACATTGTTCCCTGACTATTGGTGGAGTTGAAGGCTAAGCCTACAACTACAATTCTATGATCTATAGGTTCAGCTCCAGTTGAATCCTGGCCATCTCTGTTCGAGCGTTGCGCACCCCTGTGGCCAACTTACGAACGAGCGCCTCAATCGGTTCTTCTATATGAATGTCCAACTCCTGGACCATTCGGTAGGCTTCCTCCACTACCTGCATGATCTACTTATTTTGTTTTACTGAATCATTGCACTGTAGGCTAAACTACTCAATATTGATGTGATGCTTGCTCATCACCTGCAAAGTGTGAGTCTCCCAGGCCGTAAGTTCCATGGTGACTCCATCCTGCAAGAGTTAGAGAATCTCTCGAGGGAGCACGACCATATTTAATCCCACCCCTTTTAGACTGCTAATTGTGGGCCTATCGGCCTCATTTTCTGTAGTAAGTGCCCCATTTGGTAGCACTGTCGCATTGGTCACCCTTGTGTACAACATCTCCGTGGTAGTTGAAGTGCCGATTGCGAGGCTGGTGGACACTGTGCCAGCCTATGGAGTACAAGCCTACAACTCCTATAGCTCTATCTGGAGAGACCCTAATACCAATTGCTGCTACTCTTCGAACTGTTGGAGGGCCTCTGTGGTGGCATCCCTCACCATTTCTCCAATATCGTGCAAATCCCCTTAGTGAGGGTGATTGGGTCGAAGGATGTCTTTGACACCTTGGTTTTATTTCGTGGCACTTCCTTCTCTTATGGGCGCTGATGCTTGAGTTGGGTGGATGTTGTCTATGGGTCCATGCCACCTTGTTCTGTTGGCTCCTCTGTTTATGCTTCAGTCCTGGGCGAAGGTGACTTCTGTCCTTCACACTCTTCTCCTCTCGTCCTCTGTTGTTCGGCCAATTTCGCGGCGTTGCAGACTGCCGTGGCCCTAGCCTCCGCTTCCTCCTTTCTGCACTTCTCATCCAACTGTGCCATTCGGAGCTTTGTTTCTTCCTTCTTACGCTACATAGTGGACTTGTCCATTTCCATCGCGGAGCTTGGTGGAGCGTGCCACTCTGGTGGCCAAGACTCGAGGACTGCAAAGATAACATCATCAGCTGCCAGATATGGTAATTTATGCCATGTCTTTGTGGGGTCCTTCCATACCCTGATAAAGACATGGTGGAAATTTGCTTTGAACTTTTCAAAGCTCTACAAAATAGCGTATACTGTTGGCGACAACTGGGGCTTATGATTGATCCCCATCCAGAGACTCATCTCCATCAAGACCCAAAAGATATTGCTTTCTTTTATGCATTGCATGTCCTTGGTTTCCCACAATGAAGCATACTTCACTACCTCTGGAAGGTTTGGCACGACTGAAGGGAATTGGTTATCTTCTGGCAGCTCCCATGCCATTAGTAAGATTGATAGTAGGAGCCACGCGTAATGAAGCGTCTTGGTCTGCTCCCGTGCCTCGCGACAGTTCGCAAGGTACTTGTCACATAGATAATTCACCTAGTTCAACTGGACTACTTCAGCGCATTGGGCCATTAATGCAATCACAGGCACAGACAGCTCATCCATGCGGAACTTCCGCATCACCTTCCCTACTAATATTTGCATTGCTACCTTGACTGCAAGGTTGTTAATGCTAGAGATGGCATATCTCCACTTCTTCTTCTCCAACTTTAATTTATTCTTCATGTCTTCTGCGATGGCCAAGTCACCACCTTTTCCTTCTAATGTATTGGCTGGATCCTCCCCTGATTAAGGCAGTTGTGTGATCCGATGGATCAAGTGGTATGTGATGGGAATGGGCTCCTCCAGCCACAAACATCCATCATGCACCAAGAAGAGCAGCTACCTGATGACAAAGACGGTCACTAGGGTGTGGTGTTAATGCATCACCCAGAGAAGGTTGAGCAACCCAACTTCCTCTACACCGTTGAGCCATGTCCACCACTCCAATTCAATCATTCCAATAGTTGCGTCAATCCGTCGGTGAATTGGCTGCTCAGTCACTAAATGCGGGAATTTCTTGTGATCTACAAGGTTCCAATCTTCAAAATTTAGAGTAGAAACCTATCGTAAGTGTGGCCCCTCAAAAACAATGTCATCCGGGAGCAACGAAGTTTGCAAGGAGCTCTTTCATTTCCAAATCCTCCTTATCCACCAGGATTTCTTCAGATTCTTCCTCGTCTACGTCTAGATTAATGGCCTTCCCCTTTTCCTGCAAAGTGAGCTTGGTCCTTTGTGGGTTTCTTGGTGACATGTGCACCAGGATCATAGCATGCTTATCCTTCTTTGGTGTCGGTGTTCTGGGTGATTTAGGGACTTCAACTATCACTCTGGCACTCTCTGGGGCAGCTTCTACTACTGCAATTTCCCGCGCGGCTTCCTCGGGTGTCAATATCATTCTATTCAGGAGGTCCTGTGTTTCCTTTCGCAATCTCTCAAACTTTGGACTTGCTTTCAAAGCCTCAAAATTCACAAGGTCCATACACACCTGATAGGGCAACAATTGAATTTTCAAAATGCGAAGTATTTTTCACTAGACAACCACCTGTGGTTTATAGGGCTCTTTAAGTTCAAATCTGACTGTCCCCCCCCACATTCAGCCCATTAATGCTAGATTGGTGACAAATTTTCAGGAATCTAATCCATAAATTTCTCCTTAAACGCCTGTCGCCCACTCCATTTGGCCATAATCCAATCATCAAATCGTGAACAGTGACTTTAACAGTTACTTTCTGGTGGACCTGTGAGCTATTTCCATGAGTAGCACAACTGCCTTCGTGTTGTCGCGGACCCTGTGACACTTCCCTGCTTCGCGTAGTCCTAAAATCGTGTAACGCCCCAACCCGGGCAGTGTTGTTTATATTCCCGCACCTCCTCTTATCTACCTAGAGCACTATTACTATGCTACTTTCATTTAGTCACATGGCTCGACTACCGGTGTATGGCTTCAAGTAACTGCCATTCACCTTTCTTGGGAAGGGTTCTCCATTCAACTTAACCAACTCAACTGCACCACTGTTGATAATATCCTTAATAACATAGGGCCCCAACCAATGCATTTTGAATTTCCCTGGAAATTTATCAAACTTACTTTCATACAACAACACCAAGTCATTCACCTTAAAGGTGCATAACTTAATATGTCGGTCATGCCATGCTTTTTCGCACTACTTTTGGACCTATTGGTGAAATCTAGCCAAAAATCTTTCTTCTTCATGCTCATCCAGCTGCACAAGCCTCTCTTCTAGGGCTCTGCGATCCACCATACTTGTGAGTGCTATTATGCACATATTAGGCATGATGTATTCCATAGGCATTACGGCTTCCACACCATAGACAAGCCTAAAAGGGGTTTGTCCCGTCAGCTTTTTGCATGTTGTTTGATAAGCCCATAATAATATAGGTATGCGTAGGTCCCAATCACTTCGCTGAGCATTTCAAACCTTGGTTAGTGCATTTTCAAGCTCTTTGTTAAATGCCTCCATGGTCCCATTAGCTTGTGGGTGATAAGGTGTGCTCTTTTGGTGATACACCTGAAACTCCTTCATTAGTATGTTGATCATCTCATTCAGAAAGTGCATGTTCAAATAGAAACTTCATAGTAGTCGTGCTCATGCAATCATTCACCAGCTGTGCTTCTTCCCAACGAGTCAAATATTATGTCGCAGTGATAATGTACCTCGCTCCTACCTTCCCTTGGGGCTGAATGGGTCCCACAAAATCTATTGCCCACTTTTCGAAGGGTTGGAATGTCATTTGAGGATTCAAAGGAATTTCATCCCTTCATGAGGGCCTAACTATTCTTTGAAATACATCGCATGCCTTACAATATGCTTCTGAAACCTGATGAAGGGTTGGCCACCACAGCCCGACGTGTAGAATCTTCAGCGCGGTTGCTATCCCTGCATAATGTCCTCTAGTGGTGCCCCCATGAGCATCCATGAGGATGCTACTTCGTTCGAATTCAAGTACATACCTTCACAGTATCTTGTCAGTCCCCATCTGTTATAGATGTCCCTCAATGATAGAGAAATCTACTGCGTGCACCATTAATTCCTTCTTTCGATGGATAGAGTATCCTTTCGGTATAGTTCCTATTATTAGGGAGTGTATTATATCCTCGAAATGATCATCCATGACACACACTACAAATAGCTACGCGTCAAACAATCCTTCTTCTAAGTTAGTAGGTTCCTCCCCTATTTCGGTGCGTGATAGATGGTCCGGTCTCATGTTCAATCATCTAGGCTTCACAACAACTTCAAAATCATACTCTTGGAACAATAAGAGCCATCTACAGATTTTCCCCCCCAAAACACGCTTATGAACCAAGTACTTAGAACAGAGTGATCCATATACATCTCGAAGTGGCCTCCTAGCAAGTAGTGTCGGTACTTCTAGAGTGCATACACCATAGCTAGCCACTCGTGTTCAGTGGTAGAATATTTCTTCTTTGCTTTGGCCAATTGCACGCGGATCATTCTGCCCATCGTACTTGTCTGTCAGTTGCATCTTAGGCTTCCCAAATTGTTGGAGAGGTAAATCCCCTCTACGGATAGAGGCGATCCCTACTAGCCCAAAACGGGTCTAGCAACAATCAAACAATGCTATCACGCAAGTTCCTAATTGCAAATAAAAGGTAGGTGGTGAAGACCTACTTGAGTTCCAACGCTTTCGTTTGTAGAGGAGATGTCGCCCACGTTCCTTTGCCTTGGCCGGTCACAATCCTCCACTATCCTCGTGAATGGACACCTACACACACAAAGAGAACAACACAAACACAAGCGTGAAATATAATATATGCAATTATACATCAGTCGGGAAGGATATAATTCAACATCAACCATTACAATTACAACGAGAATGGAACCATAATGATAGTCATCTATTATTAATAATCAACAAAGGAGAATACAACCAGTGTCCTGACGTCAAGTCCTCCTTTGGCTGGGTGCTCAGCTACACAAGTCTTGCAAAGCTTGAAGGGATGAGGGACAAGCTCTCTCTCTCTTTAGTAACAAGGTCTCCTTACTTAGGTAAAGCCTTATGGACACAAAGAATGCTCTTGCACCTCCAATCTCTTGATATCATCCTTTCAGCACCAGTATTGCCACTAGAATCAGAACTAGCTTGCTCAAGCCATGGAGACAAGCTTTTATAGAGGAAAAGGAAGAGATAAGGTCAATCACAACAATAATGCATTTGGCTTCATCACTTGGAAACTTCTATGGAATGGTGGCAAACTATTTCCCATTCAAGGAGATTCAGAGCCAAACCATCCTCACTTAACTTGGATGCAGTTGGTGAATGAGTTGGATAGAACTTTCGGAGGTTTGATTAGTTCAAAACTTTGCCCAAAAAGGTTGGCGCGATTGCAACTCTGGGACAGAGCGCTAATGGCGCGCCCTTTCAATAGGATTTTCCCCATTGGCGCGAGCATAACACAGTGGGCCAATGCTAATGTAAAAAGGGTTGTTTTTAAGGGAAAAGAGCAGGAGATGTCTTCAAGGCATATGAAGCTCATGTTCAGAGGTGAATGATGCAAGTGGTTTCAAGTCTTGTAACTTCTCACTTGTCCCGGAATGAGTCCTCCAAGATGCAGGAGAGGGGTAACAGGGATGGTGACAAACGGTGACAAATTACTGTGTAACAGATGCCCCCTAAAGCATGAGGCCCGAGAGAGAGAGGGGTGAAGTGCTTTACAAGATCATGCGTGACTGAAAACACTGCCACCGGAGAACCTACGAAAAGAAGTACAACTGATATCTTCAAGTACATGATATATGTGGCATGGGCGCAGCCATCCATAATAGAGTATATATAACTGGATCCTAGGTATGGACACAGCCATCCGATGAGGATCTATAAATGGACTCAGGTATGGTCGTAGTCATCCAATAAATGAGTCATGTAATGATTACAATAATCCACAAATCGCAGCCCAGATTCTAACATGCATAATCCGGGGTCTTGCACTCCAACTCGACCCGAACACAGTACAAGTTCAAGCATGTGAATATAGGAGTCGAAGTCGAACATGCATGAACATCATCTGATTACTAGTCAATGATGAAAACTGTTAACAGACGCGAGAGGTACCACCAATAATGACGATAGTCCTCAAGGTACTATAGGTACAATCCACGGCGTGTTAATCAATGAGCCGGTTTCGAACACCCGTAGAAGCATCCGATCGGAGGCAAATGACAAAAACCTCTCATCGAACACGAAGAACCTACCATTGAGGCATGCAGGCTCCAAGGTACCTGAAGGGAGTCTCTAGGTCACCTTCCTGGATAATGAGCTGAAGTCGACAGGAAGTGATCTTGATTGAAGGTGGGCCATAATG